>SSNR01000120.1:408636-423956 GCA_006937965.1 Callopanchax toddi | reverse complement strand
ATAAGCAAATGACAATAGTTTCCAATGACATGCACAACAGTCTTTAGTCCAATGGCGTAGATTTGTTCATAACGTTGGTGGGGACCAGGATGGGATGGGACCAGGGGGGTTGGACCAAAGTTACCCATCGGGAAAATGCCTGATGACCAGTCCAGCCCAGTCCACATCCAGACCCAGGGCAAGTGGTGTCAGCATGAGTCCTCAGCAGGACAGCACCTCAGTCCACTGGGCTGCATGTATTATTGGTGGGAATGTATGGGATAAGATTCGTGCCAAAAGGATCAACCACAATATACAGTCACACACAACATATATCAAAATAAAGCAACCAAAAAGAACACTTCAGAAGCAAAAGTGTGAAATTCAAAAGCAGAAAGAAATTTAATTAAAGTGCCCATGGCTCCATATTTAAATCAATTTATATTAAACAGGTGTAATCTTTGATGTCTCTAGATTGCACCATTATAACTCAAAGAACGCTGTAATTATTTCCTAATGAGCAACTCAGAGATCAGAAGAATGCGCCGCCTTCCGGTTCTGCTGGGTTTCTCCTTATTTGGCAGCCTGACTCTTCTGCTTCAGTAGGGGGCAGTGCCGTCGCGTGAAAGAGAAACGAAACTGAAACTAAATGCTACACGGTCTATGGTCAATGGCGGCAGCAGCACTGGCGTTCTCCTCGCTCCAGGTGTCATGAATGTGCATGTGGGCGGAGAATTTACCATATAAGCAAGTCCGGATCACTATGACCTCATAGCGGGCTGGAGTGAAAAAAAACAGTTTGAAACCTAGGTCTGAAATCTTGAAGAGCTTCTCACTAGCTGTACTAGGAGACAGATGGATGCCGTTTTTGTCATGTCCTGGGGGCTGTCAGACCCAAAGACTCAGCCAACGCACAGAATGAAGCAAGTAACAGGTTTATTAGAAAGAGGGTTGTGCTTCTCCAGGTGTCAGGCCACAGGGATGTTGTTGCGCTGCTGATAATCTCTGGTTGAGCAGCACTGGAATGAGAGAATAGATGGTTAGAGATCTCTCACCATGGGGGGAGGACAGAGGAGGTGTGGTTATGTGAACGGTCCAGGTGGGTACACGTGGGGTCAGAGAGCAGGGAGGCACCAAGGTCCGGCAGGCAGAGAGGAGTCAAAGATCAGGCAAGGGTCTAGAACCAGGAGATCCAGATCTGTGGGATAAGCAGGCAGGAGCAGGCAAAGGGCTGGAGTCCTGAGAGCAAAAGCACTGTAAAAATGTTTAAAGAGCTTCACTTTGGCTTGATAAGGCTGGAGTATCGTCTGCAAGAGTATCAGATAATCTGGCACAGAGCTGTGGCTGGAGGGAGCTTATATCCTGGGGAGCACAGGTGGAGATGATTAGACAGGCAATCATGAGCAGACAGGCAACAGGTGAGCATGGTTAGGTGGTGTGCAGCAATGCAGAGAGGCAGGATCATGACAGTACCTCCCTCCTAAGGTCCGGCACCTGACGGACCCCCAGACTGACCAGGGTGCGCAGCATGGAAGGCCCGGATGAGGGACTTGTCCAGTATATGCCGGGCGGGAACCCAGGAGCGCTCCTCAGGGCCGTAGCCCTCCTAGTCAACAAAATACTGAAGACCCCGACCCCAGCGGACCGAAGGAGACGGCGTACGGTGTAAACCAAGCCCCCATCAACAAGCCGGGCTAGAGGAGGGGGCACAGAGGACTGTCCAAAACGACATGAATGGAATGGCTTGATCCGGGACAGATGAAAAGTGGGATGGGGTGCAGGGTGCGTGGGAGGCGCAGATGGACAGCAACAGGGTTAATGACCTTGGCAATGGGGAAAGGACCAACAAACCTCGGGGAAAGCTTACGATTCTCCACCTTGAGAGGGAGATTCTTGGTGGAGAGCCACACCTTTTGCCCTTCCTGGTATGCCAGTGCTGGAATGCGGCACTGGTTGGCAGAGCGGGAGTAAACTGCTGTGGACTTTAGGAGGGCCCTCCGGGCTGTCCTCCAGACACATTGGCATCGCAGTGCTGCCGCATGGGCAGAGGGGACGGTTGCCTCCTTCTCCTGAAGGGAAAAAAACAGGAGGCTGGTAGCCATAAACAACATAAAAGGGAGAGAGACTGGTGGAGCTAGATGGCAAACAGTTAAGGGCATATTCAATCCATGGCAGGTTGTCAGACCATTTGGATGGATCCTGTTGACAGAGACCCCTGAGTTTGGTTTCAATCTCCTGATTTGCTCTTTCAGCCTGTCCATCCGTCTGGAGGTGAAAACTAGAAGAGAGGCTGCGATGGATTCCGAGCAGACTGCAGAACTCTCCCCAGAATTTTGAAACAAACTGTGAGCCCCAATCAGAGACAATGTCACATGGTAGCCCGTGGAGACGGAAGACGTCTCTAGCCATAACAGTGCTTAATTCCTTGGCAGAAGGGAGCTTTTTGAGGGGGACAAGGTGAGTCATTTTGGAAAAACTGTCAACAACAGTAAGCAAGACAGTGTGTGAGTTGGACTCTGGCAGACCTGTGACTAAATCCATTGCAACTAGGGACCAGGGTCTGTGGGGGACAGGCAGTGGTCTGAGCAACCCAGCTGGTGGTCTCCTGGAGGGTTTGGTTTGGACACAAACTTCACAAGCAGTGGCGAAATCCTTGACATCCTGAGTCAGGGTACTCCACCAGAAACGTTTCCGGATTAATGACAGGATCCTAGCGATTCCTGGATGACAGAACAGTCATGAAGAATGACAGAAAGACAGTACCTCAGAGATCAGGTGGTTAGGAACAAAGAGGTGGTTGGTCGGGCACTCCTTGGGAACAGGATTGTCATGATGAGCCTCCTCAATCTTCTTCTCCAGACTCAGACGAGAAACTGCCAACCTCACAGATTGAGGGAGAATGAAATCCTTTTCACCACAGGTCTGAGTAGGCTCTGCTTGCTCATGCATCCGAGATAGAGCATCTGGCTTAATGTTCTTGGACCCTGGTCTGTAAGAGAGGGAGAAGGTAAAGCGACTGAAGAAGAGAGCCCACCTGGCCTGTCTGGAATTAAGCCTCTTGGCTGTTTTGAGGTACTCAAGGTTTTTATGGTCTGTCCAGACAATAAATGGGACCACTGCTCCCTCCAGCCAATGACGCCATTCCTCCAGTGCCAGTTTAACTGCCAGCAACTCTCAGTCACCCACATCATAGTTTTGTTCTGATGAAGACAGACGCCTGGAAAAGAAAGCACAGGGATGGACCTTATTGTCAGAGGGGTTATGTTGACTTAACACAGCACCCACTCCTGTATTGGAGGCATCCACCTCAACAATGAACTGTAGAGCAGGATCTGGAGAGCAGAGAACTGGAGCAGATGTGAACAGTGTCTTGAGATAGGTGAATGAGAGACCAGCTTTGCTAGACCACATGAATGTTACCTTGGAAGATGTGAGAGCTTGGAGGGGGGCTGCAACAGAACTGTAGTTCTTTATGAAACGGCGGTAAAAGTTAAGAAAACCCAAGAACCTCTGCAGTTCTTTATGGTTCTTGGGTTTGGGCCAATCTTGGACTGCGGACACCTTGGCAGGGTTCATGGATACCTGATTGGGGGCTATGATGAATCCAAGGAAGGAGGTCGTGGTCTTGTGAAACTCACTTTTCTCTGCTTTGATGAAAAGGTTGTTCTGCAGAAGCCTGAGGATGACAGAACGTAGATGTTTCCTGTGACTGGTCAGATCTTTTGAGAATACAAGGATATCATCCAGGTAAACAAATACATACTGCCCCACCATGTCCCTGAGCACATCATTAAGCAGAGCCTGAAAGACAGCAGGAGCGTTGGTAAGACCAAAGAGCATGACTAAGTACTCATAGTGACCTGTGGGTGTGTTGAAGGCAGTCTTCCACTCATCTCCCTCCCTGATTCTGACTAAGTGATATGCATTACGCAAGTCCAACTTAGTAAACACGTTGGCCCCTTGAAGCAACTCAAATGAAGTATTCAAAAGAGGAAGAGGGTAGCGGTTCTTTATGGTGATGTCATTCAGCACCCTGTAAACTTCTCTTCCCTTCTCTTCTCTTCACTTCTCTTCACTTCACTTCTCTTCTCTTCACTTCTCTTCACTTCACTTCTCTTAACTTATCTTCCTTCTCTTCACTTCCCTTCACTCCTCAACTTCTCTTCATTTCACTTCACTTCTCTTTACTTCTCTTCACTTCTCTTCACTTCTCTTGGTGTGGTCCTCTTGGTGTTTGAATCGCTCTTAGTCTGACAACTCACCTAAAGCCATGTTGCCATGGAGACCCTAACAGGAACGGGTCACCCAGACAACCAGCTTCAGGATCATGGGGTACGCAAACGCCTCCACCACGATAATGTGGCGATTCTGCGGAGGGGATTTTTTTCTTCTCTTCACTTCTCTTCACTTCACGTCTCTTCACTTCTTTTCTCGTCACTTCTCTTCTCTTCTCTTCACTTCCCTTCACTTCTCTTCACATCACTTCTCTTCACTTCTCTTCTCTTGACTTACCTTCACTTGTCTTGCCTTATCTTCACTTCTCTGCACTTCTCTTCAATTCACTTCTCTTCACTTCTCTTCACTTCTCTTCTCTTCACTTCTCTTCACTTCTCTTCACTTCACTTCTCTTCACTTCTTTTCTCGTCACTTCTCTTCCCTTCACTTCTCTTCACATCACTTCTCTTCACTTCTCTTCTCTTGACTTACCTTCACTTGTCTTGCCTTATCTTCACTTCTCTGCACTTCTCTTCACTTCTCTTCACTTCACTTCTCTTCACTTCTCTTCACTTCACTTCTCTTCACTTCTTTTCTCGTCACTTCTCTTCCCTTCACTTCTCTTCACATCACTTCTCTTCACTTCTCTTCTCTTGACTTACCTTCACTTGTCTTGCCTTATCTTCACTTCTCTGCACTTCTCTTCACTTCTCTTCACTTCACTTCTCTTCACTTCTCTTCACTTCACTTCTCTTCACTTCTTTTCTCGTCACTTCTCTTCCCTTCACTTCTCTTCACATCACTTCTCTTCACTTCTCTTCTCTTGACTTACCTTCACTTGTCTTGCCTTATCTTCACTTCTCTGCACTTCTCTTCACTTCTCTTCACTTCACTTCTCTTCACTTCTCTTCACTTCACTTCTCTTCACTTCTTTTCTCGTCACTTCTCTTCCCTTCACTTCTCTTCACATCACTTCTCTTCACTTCTCTTCTCTTGACTTACCTTCACTTGTCTTGCCTTATCTTCACTTCTCTTCACTTCTCTTCACTTCACTTCTCTTCACTTCTCTTCACTTCACTTCTCTTCACTTCTCTTCAATTCACTTCTCTTCACTTCTCTTTACTTCTCTTCTCTTCACTTCTCTTCACTTCTCTTCACCTCTCTTCACTTCTCTTCACTTCCCTTCACTTCTCTTCACTTCTCTTCACTTCTCTTCACTTCACTTCTCTTCACTTCACTTCTCTTCACCTCTCTTCACTTCACTTCTCTTCACTTCACTTCTCTTTCCTTCACTTCACTTCTCTTCACTTCTCTTCACTTCCCTTCACTTCTCTTCACCTCTCTTCACTTCTCTTCACTTCTCTTCACTTCTCTTCCCTTCTCTTCACTTACCTTCACTTGTCTTGCCTTATCTTCACTTCTCTGCACTTCTCTTCACTTCTCTTCCCTTCACTTCTCTTCACTTCTCTTCTCGTCTCTTCTCTTTACCTCTCTTCACTTCTCTTCACTTCTCTTCCCTTCTCGTCACTTCTCTTCCCTTCCCTTCACCTCTCTTCTCGTCACTTCTCTTCTCTTCACTTCTATTCACTTCTCTTCACTTCTCTTCTCTCGACTTACCTTCACTTGTCTTGCCTTATCTTCACTTCTCTGCACTTCTCTTCACTTCTCTTCACTTCCCTTCACTTCACTTCTCTTCATTGCTCTTCTCTTCACTTCTCTTCCCTTCACTTCACTTCTCTTCACTTCTCTTCACTTGACTTCTCTTCACTTCTTTTCTCGTCTCTTCTCTTCACTTCTCTTCACTTCTCTTCCCTTCTCTTCCCTTCACTTCCCTTCTCTTCACTTCTCTTCACTTCACTTCTCTTCACTTCTCTTTACTTCACTTCTCGTCTTTTCTCTTCAATTCACTTCTCTTCACTTCCCTTCACTTCACTTCACTTCTCTTCATTGCTCTTCTCTTCACTTCCCTTCACTTCACTTCTCTTCACTTCTCTTCACTTCACTTCTCTTTACTTCACTTCTCGTCTTTTCTCTTCAATTCACTTCCCTTCACTTCACTTCAATTGACTTCTCTTCACTTCTTTTCTCGTCTCTTCTCTTCACTTCTCTTCCCTTCACTTCCCTTCTCTTCACTTCTCTTTACTTCACTTCTCGTCTTTTCTCTTCAATTCACTTCCCTTCACTTCTCTTCCCTTCACTTCACTTCTCTTCACTTCTCTTCACTTCTCTTCAATTGACTTCTCTTCACTTCTTTTCTCGTCTCTTCTCTTCACTTCTCTTCCCTTCACTTCCCTTCTCTTCACTTCTCTTCACTTCTCTTCAATTGACTTCTCTTCACTTCTTTTCTCGTCTCTTCTCTTCACTTCTCTTCCCTTCACTTCCCTTCTCTTCACTTCTCTTCACTTCACTTCTCTTTACTTCACTTCTCGTCTTTTCTCTTCAATTCACTTCTCTTCACTTCACTTCTCTTCATTTCTCTTCACTTCCCTTCTCTTCACTTCTCTTCCCTTCTCTTCTCTTGACTTACCTTCACTTCACACATAGAGGTAAGCAGCCCCAGTTCCAAACCAGTTGGGATTGTATGTAAAATGTAAATAAAAACATAACTACTACTGTATTGTCCTGAATATGAGATGAGTTTTATTCCATTGAAAATAATGTAAAAATGTGGCGTCATCTCATAATCTGGGTCTAACCAGTGACACATGCTGATAGTTGTTTGGGGTAATTAGTAGATAAAGTTGTTTTGAGGCGCTTTTAGGTTTAGATTTGAGGGGGGGGGGGGGGTTGTAGATTTTACTCATATCATTTAAAAATGTAATGCAAAACAAATTGTTCAATTCACCTCTAATCTGAAAAAGAGAAGGAACAGAGACATTGCACAATTTTGACTGATTTATTTCATCGAAGAAATCAAAATCTGGCAAATTACCAGACAGAAAAACTCACAAAAAAATGTGCACTTTAAAAATAGTATATTAAAAATATTTCACCTTATTTATCTGACTGGTTTATTTCCTATAGTATGCACTGACTTGCCCATCCTTTAAATCACATAGTTATTTAAACATATAGGGAGGATGACAATGTAAATCATATCTAACACAAATCAGATCTCAGCAATTCAGACAGGAGACACAAAATTAGAAGTTGATCCACTCACTGACTGCTGATAGCTGAGCACAGACCTGTTAATGGCATCAAACTATTCATGCGTGAAAATGCTCTGTCTCTGCATGTGGAGCAGGTCCAGTCTCCACCTAGGGAGTCAGATTAGGAGCTGTGAAACCAGGCAATGCAGAGGATCTCCTCATGCAGGGAACCACAGGAGCTGTGCTCGCAAACAATTCCTGGTTAAACATGACCCCTCAATGACTTTTACTAAAAAGCAGACTTGTGAGCACCATTCGTAAAACCTGACTAAATCCAGCATCATTACTGGAGAAAGAGGGGCCCAGATCCTGTTTTAAGAAACTAGAAAATGATCAAATCTCATGGAACTCTCTGTCCGGTGTATTTTTCTTAAAACATGTTTGTTTTTCTGTAAAGTTAAACAAAACTTACAGTTTCTGTAAAGTAAGTAGGTAGAGGATTCCGAGATTTTACTCAAGTAGGAGTAGTGATACTTAACAAAAATGATACTGGCAAATTAAAACTACTCATAAAAGTAAATTTTTTCAAAAAGTTACTCAAGTAAATGTAACTGAGTAAATGTAACTAGTTACTACCCACCTCTGGTGAGTCCTACTCAGGTGGGCAAAACAAACTCATCCTGCCATTTCCTCTATTTTTAGGATTTTAGTTTTACCAATAAAGCATGTTTTAAATTGTGAAACCACATCTCCTGCCAGTTTGTAGAGAGGACCTGCGTGTCCTCCAGTTATTCCTGGGGTGAAAGTCCCCAGGTGGCATTGCTGAGAGTTTAAAACCACCCTGTGCTACATTGTTATTGTTGATAATGAGGATAAAGTGGTTGAAATGTGTTTCAATAAGGTTAGTTTAAAACCGTCAAACTGACACCAAACCCGCCCAAAGCAAATTTTTAAAAGATTTATTTAAATGTTATGATAAAACATTGCATACTGGTTGATAAAAGTCTCTCCACTGTAATATATACTGTCCGTGTATTTGATGATGATTGCACCTTTGCACTGGCTGGACTCATCGTTTTTTACACTCAGACACTGAACTGTACTCTATGACAATTTCTGTCATCACATATTTTATGTCCTTGATCATTTTATATCCTTTACTTTTATATTTTTGTTTGTTTGTTTGTTTAACTTTATGATTTTATCTCTTTCTGTACAATAATAGAATTCTGTTCTGATCTGGAGGAACCAATTTTTGGCCACAAGGTGGCGACATTACTCTATTACAGTTTTTTCTGATGGCTTAAACCCTAACTGTGATTCTTATAGCACAATTTCTAAAACTATTAATACTTATAGCAAAACCACTCACTGAGTTTGCAAAACGAAAAGCACAAACACTGCTTTGCACTCAGTTTGCAATTTTGTAACAACACACACTTTGCAAAACTGTATGCACAATTCACTGCACAACACTCTTTTTGCAGAACTTTAAACACAACTCATTGCTTACACTCAATTACCAAATTTCCAACACACTCCTAGCAAAATTATACACATGTATGGCTATCATTAACAATATTTTGCTAACTGTCTGGCACACTTTCACATGTAAAAACTGTTTTAGATAATTAGTTCACTTTGCAATCAGCCTAAGCAGTAAGCACTATAAATAAGCCACAGGTAAGCTGTCTATGTGGAGTACAATGGACGTGTAAAGCAACTGCGATATGACTATGTGCAGGTAAGCTAGTGTCATTGGTTCTGAATTTGGAAGTGCATACTGTAGTGCTGTGCATGGGCCTGATGTGTTGCATTTGTTTTGTCTTGTCCAGAGAGTGATGGAACCAGAAGCAGATGCCATGGGACATGAGCTACTTTTTGTAGATGAGGCCGGTTTTAACCTCAGTAAAACCAGGAGACGTGGCAGGAACATTATTGGACAATGTGGTGGTAACATAACCATGTGTGCAGCTATGAGCCAAAATGGTGTTGTTCACCATCATGCAACCATACAACACTGCACACATTATTGCATTCCTGGACACCTTACATGCAGGGTTTGAACTTGATCACCAGCCAAAGTGGCTAGTAACTTTCTGAAGTTACCAGCCAAACAGAATTTCCACTAGCCCAATTTTTCTGCATTAAAAAAAGATTATAATGCCCTGAATGAATATTTGATCATTTTTATTAAGACTGCTATCATGAACACACAGTGCAATATACACTAAAGTATACACAATGTGCAAGCATTGATTTTTTTTTTGTTACTGTAACGTTTTCTTAAATATTCTCAGAGCTCTCAGAACTAATTTCTTCTTCTGAATTTGAGTAGCCCTCAGTTACTTTTGTTGCGTTTTTGCGCACAAACTCAGGCCTGCGCTTGCGCAAACTGTCAGCATGCCAGATGTCAATGGCTTTGGTTGGATCAAAGTCTTTGATGTCAGATGAGCATAACTGGGTTTTCAGGAGGTCAGAGAGGGCCTCACCTTTCAGGCGTGAACGCCAGTCACTCTTTACCTGCTTCATGACACTGAACCCTCCTTCACAGTCAGCTGGACTTGCAGGGATGGTGAGGAGAGCATCAAAGAGGTAAAGAACGTCAGGACAGCGATGGCGCAGCATTCGGTTCACAGTAGGCCAGGTTTTCTCCAGAGTTCCTGCAGCAGGGTCAGACAATATTATGCTCCTGCAAACAATCATTTAGAAATGCAATTTTATGTAATTTTTAAAAGATGTCATCGTATTTGTGTTGCACTTTTAACAAATGAAAATCTTACAATATTAGACATTTAGTTTTTTAAGCAAGTGTTTAAAAATGTTACTGTTTTGATTTTTTTAATTTGATCTTTTTTCTCTTAACATCATTTTCCAATTACCTGAAAGGCCTTCCTTTTTTTGCGATGGCGTGGGCATTTCTAAAAAGAAGCTGCATCTTCTCCAACTCCAAAGTCTTCAGAGAGGAGAGGCTTCTCCCAGCAACACTCTCTTCAACTGGAACTGACTTAGCGATGTTGATTTGAAGGCTCTCCTGGTGACTTCGAGCTCTCTCGTGGTCCTTTACTGCCTCGAGTTAAAAATTATTAGTCCCCACCACAAAACTGTTTGTTTTTCCTTTCGTGTACTCCCGGCAAATTTTACAAAACATGACGGCATTTTCATTGTCAAACACAAGCCAATCAACAGACAGTCTGGTCAAACAAACATTTCTCTTCTGTGTCTTTATCATTCCTGAGCTTCATTAACGTTTATGAACTATATTGTTCCTGTCAAACGTTTGCTCTAAATAGTGTTTGAACATCTAGGCCTAAGATTATTGGAGTGCAAAATTTTGTTTTCTAACAGTTAAGACTTTAAAATGCATGAGTCCTTAATATAATGTGAACATGGTTTCATATGGATACTAATTGTTTGACAATGTCTACACTGTCTACTACCAATGTCTACCACCTCAACCTGACATTTCCTTTTCTTTATTTATAAAAATAATAAAAAATAGGGCTGTGCATGCATGTACATTTATTTTAGCAATAAGTTGTTCTTCCTATAGCCAAAGGTGCAACATTTTAGTAACCACTGAATGCACGGTGCAGCAAGTTCAAACACAAGAAATACTGACTCATCATTTTCAACAGAAGTGTTAAAGACAGTGGTCTTTCTCCTGGGCACAGTTTATTGATTGACTGCATGTGTTGGACCTGGTTTCCTGTTCTCACAGCAACAGTAAGTTTCACTTCCTGTGTTGTTGCATCCTGTGACATTTCTCCGAATGCTGCTGATTTATTATAACTGAACCATTTCGTGTGAAAATGAAACTAACAGTTATAGTTACTGACTTGATCTCCTAACAGAAAATGTTTATTGTTATCATGTTTACTTGAATGTAATGAATTATTTTATTTATTTATTTTTTTTATTTATTTTTTAATTAAATTTATTTCATTCAAAAGGAGAACACAAAACAAACAAAATTATATACATAAACATTTACACTACACATTTGAATGAAAAGGGAAAGAAGGAAGAATATATCTTATATAATCTGCCCCTTTTTACAAATAAAAAATTTTTTTTTTAATTAAATCATTCAACTTCTAAACAGATAAATTATAATTACACTACTGTTTAAATTTACTGAAAAAAATCACAGACACTAACTTAATTAACAATTTCATAATTCCTCAAAATATTTGACTTAAAGCATCCTTTAAATACATAAAGTGACTTTGATTCCTTCATTTCCATTTTTAAGTTGTTCCACAATTTCACACCATTTATTGAAATACTCAGTTCCCTTGTCTTCGTTCTAAATCTGGGTTTATTAAAGACTTTAGTTCCTTTCAACAAATAACTGCTTTCTCTCATTTTGAACATCTTCTGAATATTTATAGGCAGAGTATCTGTACTAGCTTTGTACATAGTTTGTAGTATTTTCCAATGAACCAAATCATGAAATTTCATTATTTTATATTTGATGAATAACGGGTTAGATGGATCTGTATAATGACTATTATTAATAATTCTTAATGCTCTTTTCTGCAAAATGAATACTGGCTGTGTATAGCTCTTATATGTGGATCCCCAGATTTCTACACAGTAGGTTAAATACGGTACAATCAGTGAGTTATATAATGTTAACAGACCAGAACTATTCAACAGAAACTTGACTCTATGTAGTATTGCAATGGCTTTGGCTATTTTTCCTTTTATATAACTTGTATGCGGCTTCCAGGTCAGATCCTCATCAAACATCACTCCTAAGAATTTAGTTTCCTTTACCCTTTGAATTTCCATCCCCTCTATTTTTAATGATACCACATTGGGGGTTTTTTTTTTGTCATTAAACAAAATAAAATTAGTCTTGTTAAGATTCAGTGTTAATCTGTTAATGTCAAACCAGTTTTTAATTTTCATCAATTCAATATTTATCACTTTTGTTACCTCACTTATTTCAGATCCTGAATAAAACAACGTGGTATCATCAGCAAACAGAACCGTACCAAGGAGTTCCGATACATTCAGCAGATCATTAATGAACAATATGAACAGTTTTGGTCCAAGAACCGACCCTTGTGGTACACCATAATCAATATTACACAGTCCTGATCTGGTATCATTTATCTGAACAAATTGTTTCCGATTATCTAAATAGCTTTTAACCCACTGATGAGCCACCCCTCTTATTCAATATTGATGTAATTTGTAAAGTAACCTTGAATGATCTATGACGTCAAATGCTTTCTTTAAATCAATGAAAATGCTGATAAAGTAGTTTTTATTGTCTATTGCTGTTGATATTTTGTCCGTTAAGTCCATTATTGCCATTGCTGTTGAGTGTTTGGTTCTAAATCCATACTGTTCTGGGTTTAAGATATTATATTTTTCAATGAATTTATCCAGCCTTGTTACAAACACTTTTTCTAATATTTTGGAAAACTGTGGAAGCAGTGACACCGGCCTGTAGTTGGTGAAATTGTGTTTATCACCACTCTTAAACAAAGGAACAACTTTAGCTATTTTCATTGAATCAGGGAATATTCCAGTTGAAAGTGACAGGTTACAGATGTAGGTGAATGGCTCAATAACAGATTCTATGATAGTTTTAACAGTCATCATGTCCAGGTCCTCATAATCAGTTGATCTTTTGTTTCCACAGTTTTTTACAATGTTTCTTATTTCTTCTTTTTCTACTTTGTCAAGGAAAATGCTGTTGACTGTATTAATTATTGTATTCAGATTGTCTTGTATTATTGGTTTGTTCTCCACCAAACTTGCTCCTACATTCACAAAAAAATCATTAAATTCATTAGTAATTTCTTTTAGATCATAAATATCTTGATTTTCCTTGACAAAGTGATTTGGGATTGTTGATTTAGTTTGATCTCTGTTAGTCACACTGTTTATTATTCCCCATGTAGCCTTAATGTTGTCTTTATTCTTATTCAGTAGTTCACCATAGTAATCCTTTTTTTGTTTCCTAATTATTGTTATTAATTTATTTTTATATTTTTTATATTTATCTTCTGATTCCTTAGTTTGTGTTTTTAAGAAGCATCTATACAGATGATTCTTTTTTGCACAAGCGTTTTTAATTCCTTTTGTCATCCACGGTTGATTTTCCCTTTTACTAGTAGCTTTAATTAATTTACTATTATTATTGTATGATTCCATAAGTATTTTCATGAATTCTATGTATGCAGCATTGACATCAGTAACATGTACTTTTTCCCAGCTTTGTTTACTAAGATCTTTCTGTAGTGCCTTCAAGGCTTTAACTGATTTATCTCTTTTGTACTTTATGGTAATATTTTGTTTTGTCAAATGTTTGTATTTAAATACTGAAAAAACTGGTAAATGATCACTAATATCTGTCATCAATATCCCTGTCTTTATTACATCATCTTTCTTATTAGTGAATATATTATCAATTATTGTTGTACTTTTTGAAGTGATCCTGGTAGGTTTATTGATCAGAGGAAATAGACCCAAACTATACATGTTATCAACAAAATCAGTTGATGTTATCTGACCAGCAGATTGTTCTAAATTGATATTAAAATCACCACACATGAACAAGGTTTTGTTCTTGGTTTGATCTGCCAACTCGATTATTTTGTCAGTAAATGCCATGACACAAGAGCCCGGTGGTCTATAAACACAACTGACCAGAATATTTTTTTTTGAATTATTATTGATTTCTACTGTTACCATTTCCATAGCATTATCCTCCACCATTGTCATTTCATCCACTAATTTACATTTTAATTCTGTTTTAATGTACAAGGCAACTCCACCACCTCTTTTATTTTGTCTATTTACAAAATAGAGTTCATATCCCTCCATTAAAACTTCTTCCATGATGTCATCTTTTAGCCAAGTCTCTGTTATAGCAATCACACTGAATGTATTTTTAAATTTACCTAAATAATCTTTTATTGTTAGCAGCTTAGAAAACAGACTTCGACTGTTTAGATGGAGGAGTGACAATGTATCCTTCACAATTAACCCACTGTTTAGTTGTTCTTCATCATAATACTCACAATTTATGTTTAAATCAAATAAACACTCATCTATTTTGCCATCTATGTCATATATTTTGTCATCTGTATCCATTATAAATACGTTTCTTGCTATTCAGAATTTTGTCTGATATTCGTTACGTTTGTTTCCATCCGTCATTTATATTTTTGTAGGTCGCTCATCTCTCTGATCACTAAGACTTTAGCTTGTTCTGGAGTCCCATTCAGTTTAATAAACACCTTACAATCTGTCGTCCACGTAGATTGTATTTTTTTCTGCTTTCTCAGTAACCTGGCTTCCTTTGCAATATCTGCATTTTTCTTTATCAGATGGTCATTGACATACACATTTGTTCCTTTAAGCTTATGTCCCTGTTTAAGCAGTTCTTTCTTATGTTTTCTGTTTACAAAACGGATGATGATACCTGGCTTCTGATTTTTATTTTTCCTTGGCAGCTGGTGACATGCCTCAATATCCTTTCCTTCCAGTTTCATTCCTTTGTTCTTAAAGAATTCTATTACCTGGCGCTCAAGTGACTGTAATTCTTGTTCTGGTGGATCGCCACCATCTGCTGCTGTAGCCCTTGCATATGTTCTATGCGTGGTCTCCAATCCGGTCACTATGACATCATTGATTCTTGAATATTGTTCCAAGTCAGATATCCGTCCTTCCAGAAGTGCGATTCTCTTATCCTTCTCTTCGTTTTGTTTTCTGATGTCTTTCATTTCTTCCATCAGGTTCATTATAAGTTTTTGTTGTTTAGAAATAGTTGAGATTTCTTCTGACATGAAGCTCAATGATTTCTTAATTAGTGCTGTCATGCGATTAAAAAAATTGTGTGATTAATTAATTATGATCTGTAATTAATTAATCTAATTAATCGCATTTTTAATCGCATCTAAAGAAATGGCTAAAGAAAGGCCTCCTCTTGAGTTATTGTCATTTAAATTCATTAAATGATTGTGTCAGACCAGTAGATTGATATAGAACAACATAAAGTGTCTTTCTGAA
>SSNR01000120.1:384543-408626 GCA_006937965.1 Callopanchax toddi | reverse complement strand
ATGTGGTCCGTCGGAAGGGTCCGGTGGTCGGCGCTGGAGCCCAAGTCCAGAGGTAGCAGACTACGGTGTGGTCCAGGCCTCTCCCGCCTCAGCCTCACTCCGTGCTTCGCTTAGCTTAGGTCTTAGCCTCCCGTTCACTGGCGGTCTGCCAGGCAGTTTAGCTAGATTGCAGTGGGTGTCCAGTACACTGGCTTGGCCCGCTGGGTAGCCCCTCCGACTGAGGCGGATTTATCAGATCAAATGCTGCACTAAAATCTATGAAAACAACTCCAACTAAGTTCCCCTGATCCAGATCCTGATACCAACTGTCAGTCATATGAGCGAGAGCTGTTGCTGTGGAGTACTTGGGTTTATAAGTATATTGAAATTTTGTAAGGAAATTATTTTTAACAAAGTAATCTTGCATCTGTTTACACACTATTGATTCAAAAATCTTGTCTAAGACAGGTAATATGCTGATGGGTCTACTATTGTGCAATGGTTTCTGCTGTCTCATTGGGAATGCTTTGAACCTCAATTAACTTTGTTTGCACTCTGCCCTTCTTCCAGCATATGTACTGGATTATGATTGGGAAGATTTTCTCTGCTCCATCCATGGTTACTCCCATCTGTAGAAACACCACAGTACTGGATGTCTTCAAGAGTTTCACAGGTGACTTCAATGGAATGGGGCGCTATCACATCCACTGACGATAACTTCTGTCTTGGTGCAGGTACTGCTAAACTTTCTAGCAGTGTCAGAGTCTGTAAATGCCTTTTTAAGCAACACATTATTGCAAACCATGGATTTGTAGCTGTTGTGGTTCTTCACAGTATGAAATGCTAATGCACCGTCTGTTGCATTTACAGCATACTCATTTTTCCCAGTTGTAACTGTCATGATTCTCTGTCTTGTCTTAGTTCATGTCTGTCATTTCTCCTGTTCTCGCCCCTCCCTCATGTGGTAATTGTCATCAGGTGTTTTGTGCTCNTTGACATACACATTTGTTCCTTTAAGCTTATGTCCCTGTTTAAGCAGTTCTTTCTTATGTTTTCTGTTTACAAAACGGATGATGATACCTGGCTTCTGATTTTTATTTTTCCTTGGCAGCTGGTGACATGCCTCAATATCCTTTCCTTCCAGTTTCATTCCTTTGTTCTTAAAGAATTCTATTACCTGGCGCTCAAGTGACTGTAATTCTTGTTCTGGTGGATCGCCACCATCTGCTGCTGTAGCCCTTGCATATGTTCTATGCGTGGTCTCCAATCCGGTCACTATGACATCATTGATTCTTGAATATTGTTCCAAGTCAGATATCCGTCCTTCCAGAAGTGCGATTCTCTTATCCTTCTCTTCGTTTTGTTTTCTGATGTCTTTCATTTCTTCCATCAGGTTCATTATAAGTTTTTGTTGTTTAGAAATAGTTGAGATTTCTTCTGACATGAAGCTCAATGATTTCTTAATTAGTGCTGTCATGCGATTAAAAAAATTGTGTGATTAATTAATTATGATCTGTAA
Source organism: Callopanchax toddi (assembly GCA_006937965.1). Lineage (NCBI taxonomy): Eukaryota > Metazoa > Chordata > Actinopteri > Cyprinodontiformes > Nothobranchiidae > Callopanchax > Callopanchax toddi. The sequence continues at coordinate 407,128 of SSNR01000120.1, read as the reverse complement.
TTAATTAATCTAATTAATCGCATTTTTAATCGCATCTAAAGAAATGGCTAAAGAAAGGCCTCCTCTTGAGTTATTGTCATTTAAATTCATTAAATGATTGTGTCAGACCAGTAGATTGATATAGAACAACATAAAGTGTCTTTCTGAAGTCATTTATTGTGTTTAACAGACTTGAACAGATTCAGTCCCAGTGCAACCATTACTTTGGTCAGTGGACTCAGTCTGCAGCAGCTCTGTTAACCCCTCATCTGATTTTAGGTTGTTTTATTTGCTGTAAAGCACATTGTGTTGCTCTGCAGGAAATGTGCTCTATGAATAAAGTTTGATTTGATCTTCCACCAAGAATGAAATTTAAATTTCAAAGGTGGGGGGGCACAACTTGAATACAGGGGTGGGAGGAGGTGGAGAAGAGGGTCTGAACTGTTTAAAAAGAGCCATAATATCAACCCTACACCTAAAAACAACAGCCAGGATCCATTTAATATAGAGCAACATTATTTTAGACTGTAAAAACTACAGGACTCTAAACTGACTTTAAAAACGAGCAGAGGACACGTCCCCCCTGCACCCCCCCAAACTACGTCCATGTCTTCCATCGGGCACCGCTGACTGGACCGGTTCATAACACCGCCAGTCCAGCGGTGTACTAGGCCTACTGGTAACCAGTGGTCAGCGCTGTGCTGGACAAGCGGTGGAAACTGTGAGCCGGCCGGTCGCGCACCGGACCAGCTGATATTTAAGGCTGAAATACACCAGCGATCAGCGCTGCGCCACGTCGCGCCGTTACTTTGAATATAAACTATTGTAGTCCGTCAGATCACTCAGTGTAGGCTACTAGTGATCAGCGCTGTGCTCCACAAGCGGTGGAAGCTGTCAGCCGGCCGGTCGCGCACCGAACCGGCTGACAGCTACGTGTAATCAGTGATCAGAGCTGTGCTGGGCTGACGGTGGTCATCGGTTCTGGTCGAGTAGCTCGTGAAATGAGCAGGTCGTTTTAATTTGCACTTCCTGTTGCAGCGGGGTCAGATAAATAGCGCTCTACTAGGTGATGCCGGTTTCATAACACCGCTATGGCCATCAGCTGTTTTGTCTCGGCGTCATGCGTAGGTCACGTGATCACTTCCTGAAAGTGAGGGGCTCTGAGCCTCACAGAGCTGCTCAGTGACACACAAACACCGCGAGGAGACCAGCTCAGCACACACACATCACTGCAGCGGCAGACTGCAGGCAGAAACGGTCAAGGGATTAAAAATGCGATTAACGCGATTAAAAAAAATAACGCGTTAATTAGGGCTGTAATTAATTAATCGTAATTAACGCGCTAATCTGACACCTCTATTCTTAATTTCGTCTAGTTCCTCGTCACACACATTTCCTTTTTTGGGTGGCATGTTTGTTTTTTAGCTTTATTGCTAGCTAAGCTGCTAGGTGGCTGATGTACCGTACCCGGAGCTTGGATGTGGTCCGTCGGAAGGGTCCGGTGGTCGGCGCTGGAGCCCAAGTCCAGAGGTAGCAGACTACGGTGTGGTCCAGGCCTCTCCCGCCTCAGCCTCACTCCGTGCTTCGCTTAGCTTAGGTCTTAGCCTCCCGTTCACTGGCGGTCTGCCAGGCAGTTTCGCTAGATGTCAATGGGTGTCCAGTACACCGGCTTGGCCCGCTGGGAAGCCCCGCCGACTGAGGCGGCCGTCCGGCTCGGTCTAGCGGCAAGCTCCGCTGGTTGGCGGTGGGTGTCCGGAACACCGGCTTGGCCTGTCTGGTAGTTCCGACCAGCTGTTTAAACTTTTGTCATAAAACGCTGTGTCTGTGATTTCAAATTAGAAAGTAAAACTCAATTTTTTTATTTTATTTAAGGCCTTTGTTGCCTTTTATAAGTCATGACTTTCTCCTTTATCCATGGTACTTAAAGGATTCCAGTTCACCCACACAGTGTTTCACATACAATACCCATATTTAAAGGGATAAAGTGATGCTCTATCAGTAATATATCTACACTAAGGGCCACACCAACTAGAGACATCACTCAAAGTCAGCAGAGTCTCTAGAAACAGGAAGTTGTCCTCTGACAGTAGCTGGTGTCCTGCTCTTCCTATACAGCTGAAGGTGTAACATGTTAATTGCAGCAAAGAATGAAAAAAGGGATCGAGTTCAAACATATCCTAAATAAAGACACATTACACAAGGAAAAATAAATCATCATTTTCAACAAATGCTGCTTTAATAAATTACAGTGACATTTACACACATCTCTCTTGTTTCTGAGTTCCTGAAGGTGACTGACTGACTGACTTTTGCTGGTAGAATACGTTTTGAACATGATAAAGATGCATTTTTATTACATGTTTTACTTAAAATACAATTTAAAATGTTGGAATTCCATTTAGTTTTTTCTCAAATTGTCTTATTTTACACATTAGGTGATAAGTTCATGTAAGATTTGACAACAGGAGGTAGCGATCAGTAATAGAGAGACAGATGTATAAAATAAACGATGACAGGCTTGAAGATCTCGTCTTAAATTGATGTTAAATGTTCAAGTTTAATTCATTTTGCATATTTAAAAGAACTCTTGTCTCAAACAAAATGAAACACCACTGTATTCATATCAAGGAAGATCCACGACTCCCCAACAAGGATTTCTTCTCCTCCTGAGAAGTTTTGGCCTCTGGCTGTACCAGTTTGTTCCAAGCATAATTGACTTTATCTAAGCAAGACTGTGCTTCGTTCTTCACTTCTTCTAATGCTTTCTGTGCTGCTTCCTTTGGTGTCTCTGCTCCGTCTGCTGCATGATAACCGATTAAACCACCTTTGACTGCTCCTGCTGCAGCAAATACTCCTGTAACTCCAGTCAGTGCTGATGCTCCTCCTAGTGCTGCTACACTTCCAGCTACTTTTGATCCTACTATTCCAGCTGCTTCTACTCCTATAAGACCTACTGCTTTGGCTGCAGCATTCTGTAGCTGTATTGGCTTTTGAGAATCATGTAAGATATTAACGACCACTCCAACCATGACTACCACACCAAAAATGGCTCCTATCAGCACACCAGTTCCAATGCCTGCCAACCTGATGAGTAGTTTCTGAAAGACATTGACTTTAGCCCTCTTTCTGATCTCTGCTTTTGACAGGCTTTCTGGCAGCATTCGAAGGTTCTCCTCTTCTTGCTCAATTTCATCCTCTACCATTCTCAGCATGTCGTTGGTGTAGCAGTCTCCATTGTTTGCCGTCACCATCTTTTCTATAGTGCAGAGCAGACGCTCCACCTGGAGCTGGTTGTTCCTGTAGCCTTGCTTTGGGTCATTGTTCCAGTATTTATTATCAATAACATGGCAGCGCTCGCCACACTTCTTCACCAGTTCCCTCACAAGTTCATTCTGACTAACAAACTCCTCAATGTCCATCCCATCAAGCAGCTGGTCGCCATGAGTGAAGACCACCACAGCATACCTCAGTATATCGTTGGAGAAGTACGTACAGATTTTCTCGATGATGGCCTGCTCGTGCTCTGTGAATTTTTCCACTTTGAGCACAATGAGAAAGGCGTGAGGCCCAGGAACGCACTCTGTGATGCACCTCACGATCTCAGGCATTAGCTCCTTTTCAGGCCTGTCCGTGTCAAAGAAACCAGGGGTGTCGATGACCGTGAGGTCTCTTCCACAGACAAACTTGGTTATGGATTGACATTCTCTGGTTTCAGAGTTGATTGTATGGCTTACTGTGAACAGCTGGTCTCCAAATACGGTGTTGGCCAGGCTGCTTTTCCCAGCTCCAGTTTTTCCCAAGAGGACCACTTTCATTGATTCTGGACCTGAAAAAGAATAAAATTGATTAATAATTATTTTGTCTAGTTTGTCTCATACCTTCATCAAACATCAATTTAAAAAAACCCATCCATCCATTTTCCTAATCACTTCATTTAGTAAGATGGAAGCTGATGTCTATCCAGCACTTACTGGGTGAGATGTTTTTTGTCACGAATATATTTTACCGAAGGAAAACTAAACGAAATTCAAAAATATAAAATGGAAAAAGACTAAGAGGAAGACTAAATTGGCCGACATTGTCATCAGGAACGAAAGACGAGACGAGAATTGACAGTGACGAAATCCAATCAGAAAACAGGAAGAATGTGACGAACATACCAAAGAACCAATCGGAATGGGGGGTCTCTTATAATTGGGGTCGTCCTATATTCAAGTCAATAGTTAATATTGGGAACGTTAATAAAGGGCCCCTTTGTTTATTAATACTTAATAATGCAGTAACGTTAATAAAGGTAAAGTGTTACCCCAATTCATTTAAAGAATTGAATTGAATTGAATTGAATTGAATTTTATTATAGTGTCATGCACAGTAAGTGCCCAGCCCGTATGGGCTTATATGACACTGAAAACACAAAAGGGAAATGGGCATACATTTACAAAACAGGAACAAAAACAGTAATTTACAGAACAGGATATAATACACTTTGTCTACAGACCCATGATTTTTTTCTCTATGAGTTTAGCCAACAAAAATACTTCTTTGTCAAAAAGCCAACCAAACATTTCACCATCTGGTAACCAAAATAAATCAGGGTTTTTACACTGGATTTTTTTTCAAATATAGACATTCTTAGATCATTATACAGTGGACAATAAAACAAAAAGTGAAATTCATCTTCAATAACATTTAGATCACATAAAACCCACCCAGGGGCGGATCTAGAGGGGGGGCCAGTTCCCCCCTGACAACAAGCTTGGCCCCATGTGGCCCCATGTTAAGTGCTTAGCGTTTTAGATTGTACCCCTTTGAAAAAGCAGCTGGCCCCAGCCTGGCCCCCCTCTAATTTGTTTCTAGATCCGCCACTGGCCCCACCTCAAGAGCAAGAGGCAAAACCCCCGCTCGCAATTGTGCACAAAGAGATCGCTGCCTTCTTTTTAAATTATGTTCCACATAAGGCTCTGTAACAAAATTATCTTTGAATTGAACGTAACTTCTTAGTTTTGGCTTTTGAAGCACATTAACTTTCCACTGATCTTTATATGTCTGAAATAAAATTTGCTTAATTATTTTAATTTTACATTGCAAATTATTAAAAAATAAAGATGCACTGTTTGTTAATAAAAATATTGCTAAAACATCACCTGACCAAGGGTATCTATGACATTTATCCCAATTAAAGATTTTTCCGGTGAGCCTCTCTTCAGGTAAGTGCACAAAGTGATGTCACAGTCGCAGAACCTCTGCTCTCTGTTTGATCACACAGGGTTCCCACCCCATATCCCCCTCTATGGCAGCCCTAGCAGTATACTTTAAAAAATGTAAAATAATTGCACCAAAAGAAAAAATATTAATATTAGTGAAATATGCCTATTTTATATTTAGTCGACTAAAATAGTTCAGAATTTTAGTCAACTAAAACTAAACTAAAATGAAAAATAATTTTAGTCAAAAGACTAAAACTAAATTATAATTTCACCGTATCACAGAGACAAATGAAACTCACAACCATTCACATACTCACTCACACCAAAGGCCATTTCAGTCACCAATTGCCCCAGTTCTTCTCAAATAGTGAGCACACCGCCCTGGGAGGGCGTGATGAGGTGTCAGAGGGGATGTGAAAGACTGGCAGACTTTTTTAAGATTAGTGTCTATATTCATACTTGGGTGGGGTTTTGTTTTGTGGTGGTTTTTAACAGATTTTTGCACCAGATGACTTTCACATCTGGTACACAGTAGGAAGACGAGATGGGGGCAGGGGGCTGGGCAGCATTTATGCTCATAGGGGGGCCTGACAGATCATAATTGAGAAGCATTGAATAACTGCATCATTTTGGTCTGTGGGAGGAGGATGGAGGAAACCCACACATGCACGAGGAGAACTCCACTCAGAAAGCCACAGCCAGGATTCAAACCTGAAACTTTCTTGCTGCAAGTTTTCTCATTTACCAATAGTAGCATCTTTCTGTCTTTAATTAATGTCAACAAATGTTATTGTAATCTTTATTTATTAGATGAGGGAAGTTGTGGCCCTGGGTACAAACGTGACTTAGTGGTGAGAATGCAAATTCATCTCTTGCTTTGGTTGCAGTACCCTGTGCTTTTGAAGGACACCCACAAAATGCCTCAGGGAACAGTTGTAGGATGATACCTAGACAATAAAACTTGAAACCCCAGTGGACCCCCTTAGCAGGTCCACAAGAGTCACGATCTGGTCCACTGCTTCATGACCCGGGCTAAAGCCACGGCTCCTCCTGAAGATTCAAACTGTGGTTGTATGCAAGCTCCCTCTATAGTGGTGCGCAGGAAAATCTATGATAACAGACACTAAAGTTTAGGAAGTATCCTGAACTGAACTTTGATGGCAGGATAATAGGTAAAGCCAGCCAAAAGGATGAGTGCTGAAATTACTCATCAAATTCTTCCACTGCAATGAAAATCTCAAGGCAAATTTAATCTAATCAAGGCTTTGTTTAAAGGGATATTTCAGCCACTTTGAGTGGCGTTCTATCAGTTATTTATCGGATCTCACCCACTGGTTACAAACAGTCTCATGTAAAATTGTAGAGGTTTACAAACAGGTAATACAGCAACCGACACATCAGTAGGACTTTTTTGAGCATAGGTTGTTTTAAACCCCCCAGTTTGTCACCATTCAGCAGCAGTGTCTCTTCTGATCTGACTAGTCTTGAGTATTGCTCCAATCAGATGACTACTTCCTATTTCTAGAGACTTTCCTACCTTTGAGTGATGTCACCAATGGGTGTGGTCCTTATGGTAGAGAATAATAGAACTTTACTTCAAGATGACTCAAATATTCCTTTAAGTTACTTGAGTTTCTGCTGCTCAGTGATCATCATCATCATCACAGTTACTTATAGTCACACAATGTTAGGAACTTCCTACAAACAACTGATGTGAATAAAACTTTATTTCCGGCAGAAACAAAGAGTATTTAAATGAGACCAGCCATGCAGGAGGACAGAGAAGAAATAAAACACCAACCAGCGCTTCAGGTCGCATTCTCAGCTTTACAGGTCCAGACTTGTTATGGTTGAGACAAAAGGCTTCATGAATGGGTTCTGCTTTGGAATGAAGTTAGATCTGTTTATTTTATGTCTACATGCCTTCAGGCTGATTCAGAGTTAAAGAAACATTTCCACAATAATGATAAATGTATTAAAAGGACAAGCTGTTGTTCTCAGGCAGACCAAACCTGGAGTTCTCAGGTAATTCTCTGACTCACCTCTCAGAACCTGTCCAGACTTTTATCATCAAAATGAAAAAAACAATGAATCAGACATTCCAGTTTCATTTTTAGACAGAGCTGTAGGATCTGGTGAGTAAAGAAAAATATTCTCAATAGGCTTTTCAATCAGTAGATAGACTGAATATTAATTACTTGTGAATATTATGTGCGTACACTGGTGTTGTGAGTTTTTGATATGCAGCTGATTTTTCAAGTTTCACCTTGAATAAACAAGATTTCTGTCTCTCACAGACCTGTTAGTCAAACGTTAAGAAGTCTTCCATCTGATCATTATCTGTATTAACTGTTCCAGTTTGAACTGGTTACCTGTATAAAGACACCTGTCCACTCAACCAATCAAACTCCACCCTCTCCACCATGGAGACCAAAGAGCTGTCTGAGGACACTAGAGACTAAACTGTAGATCTACACAAGGCGAGGATGGACTACAGGACAACAGGCTAACAGCTTATTGAGAAGTAACACCTGTTGGATCAATGATGAGAAAATGGAAGAAAGTCCAGATGACTGTTAGTCTCCATCAGACTAGAGCTCCATGAAGATCTGGTCTGGTGGAGAATCAGTGATCAGGAGAAAGGTGAGGGGTCAGCCCAGAACTACAGGAGAGGACCTGATCAGTGACCTGAAGAGAGCAGGACCACAGGGTCAAAGGTCACCATTAGTAACACACTATGACATTAAAATTCTACTCAAACAAGACCATGTCCAGGTCCATCTGAAGTTTACCAAAGACCATCTGGATGATCCAGAGGAGGCATTAGAGAAGGTCATGAGGTCAGATGACTCCACTCTGTGTCTGGAGGGAGAAGAAGGAGAACAATCCCAAGAACACCATCCTAACTGTGACGCACAGCGGTGGAAACATCAGGTTTGGGGGTGTTTTTCTGCGATGGGGCAGGATGACTGGACCGTATTGAGGAGAGGACGGATGGAGACATGTATTATTTGATTTTGGCCAACTTCAAAATTGCCTAGCAACAGCCCTGTGGAGGAGTGGGTCAGAATCCCTGCTGCAGTGATGGGAACCTGGTCAGGAACTACAGGAAACATCTGACCTCTGGAATAATAAATAAAGATTTCTGCACGAAATATTAAGTTTATTGTTTATGTTGTTATAGTATCAAAAATGTATTTCATGAAATAAAATACAAATAAATTATTTTAAAATCCTAAAGTATGTATTTCTGGATTGTTTGAAACTGTTTTCTGTGTTCCTAAGATGAAAATCACAGACCTCTCCATTATTTGTAGGGCTGGGTAAAAAAATCGATTCTGAATGATTTCATAAAAATTTTTCAGAATCGATTCGTTAGGCCTGAGATCGATTTTCCCCCTTGACTGAAACTTGACAGTTCTGTTTACAGTTTTATAACCATTTGGTTAAAGCAGCACTCTGGAGGATTTCATCAGGAGAGCAGTTTTTGAATCTAGCGTCCAAAGGCTCCTCCTCAAAACATCTCGACACGCGCGTCCGGTCGCGTGTGCACGCGTGCACACGGCGCATATACTTCGGACATGAACTGTACCCCTCAATGTGTAGGGTTTAATCACTCACAGTTCACAATCTTATTCCAACAATACTACGAGGGTCTGAAGAGCCCTCTCTGTCCCTGCTGCTTCTGATATTAGCTCTGTTAGCAGAGAGCTGCTGCTGAACTCTGAAGATGAACTTGACTCGGCCCTGGATGAACTTTCTGACCAAAATAAACGCGTAATCCTGTCAAGCCTTGCCATTCTGTGAGGTGAAAGGTTTAAAAATAAAAATAAACCCGTCTTTAGCTGGAGAATGGGTAGGTTTTAGTAGAAATGAGCTGTGAGTCCTCAGTGAACGGCTGAGACAGCAGAGAAACACACGGAGCGTCCTGTACGACAGCGCCCCCTACTGGTACAGGTTTGGTCGATGCGCGTGCATGTTGAGAGAATGCAGAAATTTGAATTCCATTGGCTGAAAAATGTCGGCGGCAAGAAATAATGGAAAGGGGTCTCTAGGAGGAAGGAGGGTCTTCATCAGAATGACAGATGTTGTGGAACTCAACCCATAGATCATAGTTTAGACCTGAAATATCATTTAGAACATTTAGAAAACTTTGATACAGAGAAAAATGCTCCAGAGAGCCACTTTAATTTATGGGTACAGTCAAAGTTTAAACTGCCCAATTTAAAAGTTTGCACTTTAAGCCTGTTGTTCAAGATGAAAATAAAAATAAAGTATATTTCTATTTTGGAACACAGTTGAGCCTTTTTAATTATTTAAGACCAGACTGCAGTGAATCAAATCTAATTTAATTGAATCAAATCAAATCGTGATTAATCAATTCAGAGCTTTATGAATCGAACTCGAATCGATTTGGGAAATTGGCCACAATACCCAGCACTATTATTTGTAAATAAAAAAATGTGAAAAAATAGGAGTATTAAACATTTATTTCCCCCCGCTGAATATTTGAATACTCAAAGAATCAAAGGATTATTTGATTACATATCCAACAGCTGTAAACATGAATAAATTTGACACAGCAGAACAAAAAGATCGCAGATGGAACTAGGTCTTTTTTCTTTTGTTTTTCCTGTCAGTGAACGCATCATCACCAAGCAGCAATAAAAAAAATCTGACATTTTTCCCAGTTTGTGAGTTCATGAAGCGCTCGTTCACGCTAACAGATCTTCCAAATGGAGTTTTTACTTCTACAATGACAATTTTCATGTTAATCTGAACAAACATATTCTGGTAATTGTAGTTTTTTAGGATAAATCAGAAGATGCCCAAATTGTTATCAGCAGGTCAGAGCTGCATAAAAATCAGTATCAGACCTCAGAACCAGAATCAGTGCATCTCTATTTAAAGTGCAAGAAAAAAATTGGTTTTAGCACAAAAAACATTTATTTTTATGAGACAAGGAAGTGAAATAATCATTTTGAGTAATTATGTACTCTTCATGTGTAAATCATCACCAACATGAGGTGCTGGAACTTTAAATCTTAAAAACTCACCTTGAAAGTGTTTTAATTTGATATAGAAAGTTGCAAATAAATAAATAAAGGTTTTGAAAATAATGTTAAATTACAAGAAATGTATTATTCTCCATTCCAAGAACTCTAAAAAGAATGCAAGAACTACAATTCTAATATTCACAGGTACTCCCCTGTAAGTTTTGAATCACATTAAATATTAAATCTCAAATGATAAAAATTAGAAGTGGTCCAGCAAAATGACCAGAACTCATTTTGGTTGTCATCTTTAGTATCTTTTTGTCGAAACGAAGGACTTACCGTTCATCTTTAGAGAGGAGGTGTAGACTGAAGGTACTCTCCTGTTTTCACGGCACCAGTAGGTTCCACTTCCTGGATTGTTGCGACATGTCTCATTTACACGGCAGCAGCTGTTTTATTATAGTTGAACCATTATCCATCCCATGATGAGAAAACGAAACTAACACTTACAACAGACTTTGATCTCATGCCAGAAAATGTAGAATTGTATCTTGAATGTAATTAATTATTTTAGTTCAAATTAGTGAGTGCAGGTTTGAAATGGAAATCAAATCATGACTCTCCTTCATCCATGATGTGATTTATAGATTCCAGTACACCCACACAGTGTTTCACTACCATTCCCATAGTTAAAGGGATATCTGGGTCATTTTAAAGTGGTGCTTGAGTGTTGCTCCCATCAGGGGGTGTTTTCCTGTTTTAGAGACTAAAAACCAAAATATCCTTTTAACTATGAGGTAGGAATGTGATAGCATGGTCAGATACTGAATGCAAAAATCTGGTCTGGAAACACCTTGGAATCCCAGTGAAGGAGCTGGTGAAAGTAGTTTAGGAAACGACAGGCTTCCCTACCAGGGCTGCTGTTCCTGTGACCTGGGTTTGGAAAAAAGGAAGAAGACATGTAAGAACTAGAATGGTATGTGATAGTAGAGTCAGCACTGACATTTACCGTGAGTGCTAGCTGATCACATGAGATCTCTCATGGCATAAAAGGAGGCATCCTTTAAAGAAATGACAGATCTTTTTTTTTAAAGAAGCCAATCTCCTGCATACTATGTTTATGTGTTTAGTCGAGGCTAACAAACAACCAAACCTGACATTAACCCTGAAGAAACTACTTAGATGGTCAAACACTAGTCTCTAAGGCAGTGGATACCAAACTTTTTCTTCTGGGCCGCCCTTCATTTTACACATTTTTTCCCGTTTACAGCAGCATATGACGGAACACTCTACAAAACACCCTGAAACTCGTGACTTTGACATCTACGCCTTTAGATCTACTCATCAGATTATAACTGACTGCTGCTCTTGTGATCACCTAGATCACACTTATTTACATAAATTCACACACAAATTCGATTTCCTGTATGATGTAATGATTTTCCTGCACGCATGTGTATATGTGCATTTATTTTTCAGATCCAGATCCAGATTTTCTATTGCCTGTTGCCTATCATGTTTGATGTATCTGTTTTGTTGTTATTGTTGTTTTTGCACCTCCTTCCAAGACCTCATGGCCAGGTCATGTTTGTAAATGAGAACACGTTCTCAAACATTTTATCTGATAAAATAAAGGTTGAATAAAAATTTAAGTTTTGAACAAGTAAACATCACTGCATTGTAAACTACAGGGTGCAATAAAATAAACTTCTACCTTTTCTTAAAAACAACAAACTACTGGGTGTCTATGTCTTGTGTAAGTTTGTAGTTTACTATGTGCACGGTTGGGGGAAGGGGTATAGTTACCCTGTGAGGTAATGGCCTCACAGGGTGGGGGGTGGCCGCGGGCTCCGTGACGCTGTGTGGGCTGCTGCCGTGGACCTGGATGGATGAGCCCACGATCTCCGACAAGCTGGTCGTCAATCACAACACCCAGATTTAGAGCTACCTTTGATGGAGCCAGAGATAGGGATTGAGATATTGTGTTGTATGGTTGGTTTGGCTGGAATGACAAGCAGTTCAGTTTTAGAGAGGTTGAGTTGGAGATTATGGGCTTTCATCCATCTCCATATATCAGAGAGACGGTCCGAGATTTGTGCTGAGACTGTGAGGTCATCAGGTGGGAATGACATGTAGAGCTGGGTGTCATCAGCATAGCAGTGGTAGGAGAAGCCATGTCATCGGATGATCTGACCTAGTGAGGTGGTGTAAATCACAAAGAGAAGAGGTCGGGACTATACTGTAGTTCTGTTAAATCCACCAGTACAGGTATGGACTGAACCATTATTCACATTTTCATAGGGGTCTCAGAGAAAATCTAAAATTTTTCTTGCAGTAAAATTAAGTCTCTCAACAGCTTCATTCAGCCAGGGTCATGATCATTTTTCAAATATATGCTTTCAAAATACATTTTTCCATTCCAAGCTTTTTGAGGGCCCCTTCTTGCAGTGGACCCTGGGTACACAGTACCCCTTACCGCCCTGAGGCCAGCACCCCTGGCTAGAGACACTGTTGCCTAACTGTGACAAACTAGCAGCTAATTTTCAGGTATTGACAATTTTTGCTCTACAGAGGTATGCTGTCGCCTGAGAACTCTATATTACCTGTTTATAAACCTCTACAATTTAGCATTAAGACCAATTCATACTCCACAAGAAGCAAGAACTTTGTTCTCGCTGGGGGTCTCCTAGAACAAAAATGACGTCATTTTGTTCTCGCAGCCGCAGTTTGGTAGAGCTTGCAGCTTGTTCTTGTACACATCAGCTGAGCAGAACTTTTTTCTGTAGGACGTCCGAGAACAACTGCTGTGATTGGTCAGAAAGGGAGAATGGGGGTCGTTAGTACACTTGGCTAGGGTGACCAAACGTCCTCTTTTCCCCGGACATGTCCTCTATATGTTCTGTCCAGGGGAGTTCTCAGATTAATTTTTAGGAAATCCAAATATGGTCACCTTAGGGTAGCAGTTGAAGTTGTACATTGATGTTGTAACAGCTTTCCCATGTTGACCTGATTTTTAAATACTCTTCCTGGTTGGGGGTCGGCTCACCTTTGTCACGTTATTAGTGACACCTCCCTCTGTTGCACCAAGGATCTTCATTCACAAGTCTGCTGTTGCAGTAATATTACTACCAATCATGGTGACACGAATGTTGCAAAATTACCACATTGCCATCCCACCACAGTGCTTTCATAAGACAGAATTACGCAGATTTTCCAGCATGGTGTGTCTTATGGAAGCGTCTTTTTTTGCCGGTGTGGAAGTTAAATGGATACATTTGAGGATCAGCTGGCCGAGGCAGTGAGAAAATATGCCCACATATATAACTCGGGTAGTATGAATGGTCCCTGCTGAAACAAATTTTTTCTTGTTCTCGGAGCCCCCCCAGCAAGACAAATTCTTGCTTCTCGTGGAGTATGAATTGGCCTTCAGAGCTTATAATTAGTTTATGGGGCTGTCACTGCACATACAGTGGCATAATAAAACAATATTCAGCTAATCAAATAATAGTTTAATGCTAAATATTTTGAGCAAAAGTTGTTTTAAACACCTGAAAATTTGTCACTATAGTTTGTCACCGTTTAGCTTAAATATCCCTGTTGAGCTTCAGTGAAAACCTATTGAAATGCAGCTTTTAACTGAAGGCTGTCATGTTCCAGTTAACATGTCTATTTATAACTTGTAGACAAACTACAGCAGCTTTAAATTCACCTCCTTGATACAAAGCCTGTACATTAAACTTCAGTTTAAACAAATCTTTTGTGTTTTTGGGTGAGATGATAACACTTCCTAGAGCTCTCTACAGCTGAATAAAAGATTAAACATCATGTAGAAATCTGAAGGTTTAAGTTTTACAGATCATTGCCAACAACAACAAAAAAAAGATCAGTGGCAGAAATATGCAACCTGATTATATCCTGACATATTTAACCCCCCACGCCTACTTCCTTGATGACTTCCTGCCCGTACCTAGCACAAGATCAAAGCATCAGCAAAGGCTGCTGCAGAGTCACCATATACTGTATGAATTAAAACACGGTCCCCACTGATTCAGGTGGCACTTCATTTATTCAAATCCTCAGTTCACATGTTTAAATACAAATGCGATTTTAAAAAAAGCATGAAGAATCTTTCAGGTACGGTTGTGATGCATGAATCCCAACTCTTGTTTGTTTTCCCTTGGAGTCCAGTGTGCTACCTGTGTTTTCTCTTTGTTACTGTTGAGCAACATCCCACATTCAGATGTATTTAATTCATTCATGAAACACTATTTTTAGATATTAACACAAATTATTTCACATTAAAAGGTAAATACTGCAGTGTTGTAATTATGCAAACATTTCTACACAAACTTTAGGATTTAGATGTTTTCTCATTTATTCTGTTTTCAGCTTTTTAAAGGAGGGGAAAATAAATGTGCGTGTTCCTCGTTTCCTCTCTGCTCAGACGCTGACAAACACCAACCTGGCCGTGTAGGCTAAGTCAGCGAGGTAAAACAGGAAGTTGAGAGCAGTGAGCACGGCTACGGTGATCACGTTGGTAGAATATCGGCTTTGGCCCTGGTACTGCTTTCCAAAGTGGAAGACAGGCCAGACGATGGTGGCGGTCAGATACATGATGACCGCCAGGAGCCCGTAGGCTGACAGGAACTTGGAGAAAGGGATGGGGAGGCAGCCGGTGCACTCTCCCACGCACAGAACCACCACCGCCATGGAGAGGATGAAGCAGATGCAGTAAACAGCCATGCACCACTTTAAGCCTGGATGCTGGTTGTATGACACGGGGTTGCTCACCAAGATGAAGATCACACAGGCCAGGAACGTCTGGCACACTTTCATCAAACCTGGAGCCGTCGCCATGTAACCCGCCACCTCTCCTGGCCTGGCTTTAGTCAGGCTCACCTCCCACAGGTAGGCCACCGTCGCCAGGCAGGAGAAGACCGTAGAGACGATGAGATGGTCGCGGGCATCAGAGTTGGATCTCAGGACCTCGCGGTAAGTCACTGGGAAGATGACAGAGGCTGAGAGACAGAAGAGGCATGCATAGCAGGCCACCGTGATTGGGAAGTTGGACCATGAGACGGGGATTCGGGTCTGGAGGCCGCACTGCTCCACCAGCAGGATGAGCAGGGAGCAGGCGAAGCTGAACACCCAGCAGAAGATGCACCAGTCAGCCATGCCTGCGTTGGGCAGCGATGCCCAATTTGCCACCACGCTGAACGCGACACAGGTAAACGACACGGCGGCTATGCGCACCCATAGTAGCTGGGACATGGGTAACACAGCTACAGGCATGATGGGATGTGACAGTCCACCAGGGGTTGAACGGAGCTCTGTAGTCCAGCAGAGGTTAGGTTGAAACTGAATGTGAGATCCTGTGTTGGCTGTTGGTCACTGACTCTTCGGGTATTTCTCACATAGTCTGCAAAAAGAAAACAAAGTAATCAGATCAGTGAGCTTTGTAGCTGCATGGCATCATGAAATATGCAAATTTTCATAAATGGGGTCTTGTTTATGGGATCAGTTCTACCTGGAAACTACTGTTATATTTTTTTATTTTAGTCATTTAATTCACTGGGTTTTTTTCAGTTAATGGATGAATCCCTGACATAATTCAGTACTATCACTCAGGGTTAGGGTGACCTAACCCAACCCGCCAAATGCGGGTTGAAAATCTTTTTGGCGGGTACTGATGAAAAATAACCAGCCAGTTTGGCTGGTGGTGATGCTCTGGGTCTACATGTAATTGATCGTGGTGCACCGCCGCCACACTTTCAGGATGAAGTTTAAAAAAATATATATGTTAAAACCATGTAAAGCATATTAAAAATATATAGCCTATATTTGGGCAATCAGGGCTCTAGAGTGCGACCATTTGGGCCACAAATGCGACCTAATTTCCCAAAGATGCAACTAAAAATTATCCCAGGTCGCTCCGTGACGACCGAGGATTTGCCTCTAGGACCTGGACCGGTGCGGGTCTGGACACAAAAAAATACTTGGTCACGCTGCAGATCTCCATGTGGTTAAACAACAGACACACATTAAACCATGGATACTAAATATAAATCTTAATGGTCACATCGACGCTGAACTTGTCCACGCTACGGAGCGGGGCGGGGGGGAGAAATACTCCGCTAAAGTCTGCAGGATGAGATTGACGCTTCAGAAGTGAAAGTAAAACAGCAGTCAGCTGTTGTTAGATCATCAGAATAATGATGAGGACGATATCGCACTGACAACGTGGATTTATTAAAAGAACTGCAGCTCAGAAGACACGCGGGTCAGAAATCAGCGGCTCGCGGGCGGATCCGGTCCTCCCTCTGATTGGCTGTGGTCCAGATATTCCCTGTGTGCTGCAGTCAGAGAGGTGAGTAATGAATGCTAGGCTAGTCACATCAACAGATGTTGTGTGGATGAGAGTCTGAAAACAATTCTCTAACATGGAGCCATCATCCTTCAGGTTAGGTCAGGCTCTGGTCCAGGTTAGGTCAGGTTCTGGTCCAGGTTAGGTCAGGCTCTAGTCCAGGTTAGGTCAGGTTCTGGTCCAGGTTAGGTCAGGCTCTGGTCCAGGTTAGGTCAGGTTCTGGTCCAGGTTAGGTCAGGCTCTGGTCCAGGTTAGGTCAGGTTCTGGTCCAGGTTAGGTCAGGCTCTGGTCCAGGTTAGGTCAGACTCTGGTCCAGGTTAGGTCAGCTCTGGTCCAGGTTAGGTCTGGATCTGGTCCAGGTTAGGTCAGGTTTTGTTCCAGGTTAGGTCAGGTCCTGGTCCAGGTTAGGTAAGGTTCTGGTCTAGGTTAGGTCAGGCTCTGGTCCAGGTTAGGTCAGGTTCTGGTCCAGGTTAGGTCAGACTCTGGTCTAGGTTAGGTCAGGTTCTGGTCCAGGTTAGGTCAGGTTCTGGTCCAGGTTAGGTCAGGTTCTGGTCCAGGTTAGGTCAGGATCTGGTCCAGGTTAGGTCAGGCTCAAGTCCAGGTTAGGTCAGGTTCTGGTCCAGGTTAGGTCAGACTCTGGTCTAGGTTAGGTCAGGTTCTGGTCCAGGTTAGGTCAGGTTCTGGTCCAGGTTAGGTCAGGTTCTGGTCCAGGTTAGGTCAGGATCTGGTCCAGGTTAGGTCAGACTCTGGTCCAGGTTAGGTCAGGCTCTGGTCCAGGTTAGGTCAGGTTCTGGTCCAGGTTAGGTCAGGTTCTGGTCCAGGTTAGGTCAGGTTCTGGTCCAGGTTAGGTCAGGTTCTGGTCCAGGTTAGGTCAGACTCTGGTCCAGGTTAGGTCAGGTTCTGGTCCAGGTTAGGTCAGGTTCTGGTCCAGGTTAGGTCAGGCTCTGGTCCAGGTTAGGTCAGGATCTGGTCCAGGTTAGGTCAGACTCTGGTCCAGGTTAGGTCAGGTTCTGGTCCAGGTTAGGTCAGGCTCTGGTCCAGGTTAGGTCAGACTCTGGTCTAGGTTAGGTCAGACTCTGGTCCAGGTTAGGTCAGGTTCTGGTCCAGGTTAGGTCAGACTCTGGTCCAGGTTAGGTCAGGCTCTGGTCTAGGTTAGGTCAGACTCTGGTCCAGGTTAGGTCAGGTTCTGGTCCAGGTTAGGCTCCTCTCTACCATCTTTCAGCTGCAGCAGACTGATCATCATGAGGCTGAGAGGATGATCAACTTTAACTTCTGATTTGGTTTCAGTCAAACTTAGTCACTGAGGCCGTCCTAATTTACATTTTTATAATGACCTCATACCCTTGATTTAATACATTTTAAATATAATTACTGACTTTGATTCATTTATGTCCATAACTTTACACCGTTTACAGAAATACTCAGTTCCCTCTCTTTGGTGTAATGCTTTCCTACTATATTGATGACCGACCACGACACCCCCCTTGTTCTGAGAGCTCTGAGGATATGTAGGAAAAAGATATAGTAACAAAAAAAAAATCAATGCTTGCACATTGTGTATAATTTTGTGTATATTGCACTGTCTGTGTGTTTTTCTTGATAATAGTGTTAATAAAAATGATCAAATATCCATTCAGTGGCATTATAATCTTTTTATTACAGCAGAAAAATTGGGTTAGTGGAAATTCTGTTTGGCTGGTAACTTCAGAAAGTTACTAGCCACTTTGGCTGGTGATCAAAAAAGTTAATTTCAAACCCTGACTATCACCATAGTTACAAACATAATGGCTGATATGTGGTTCATTCCTGACTATCGTGTGAAGTGCTGTCAGGACACAGGTATGTGTGAAGTTTCAACCTGAACTCACAGGAAGTTCAAATCTTGTGTTTAAAGGAGCTGGAAAGTCCCTCAGTTTAAACCAAGCGTTCCCTGGGTCTGGTGATGGCGCCCTCTTGTGTCCAAAAAATGAAGTGTTTTTGTGTTCATCACACTTTTAAACAACTACTTCAATTAGCTTTAGGGGGCATGAAAATACACTGACATTGATGGACCAGTCCTCCATGACCCTGAATGAATGAATAAATGAGTAAATGAATGAATGAATGAAGTGTTTTATTCTGACCCCAGTAAAAAAAAACAGTAATATTGTAGATTCATATACCTAACCTCATGACAGAACCTCATCATGTGTAAGAAAAAATGACCAATATCTATGTTTTCTTTTTGTGTCATATAGTGTTCCGTTATCTGACCACACCCACTGGTGACATCACCTAAAGTGAGTGGAGACTCTCTGGATGACAAATTAGTAAACACCTCTAATATTTTACACGACACTGTTCATTCAGTTCATAGACAGACTGTAGTTTAGTCATTTGGACATTTTTCAGTTAAAAAAAACTAAAAGTCTGATGAAAAATTGTACAAACAGGTCCTACAGCATTCGCTATGATTTTCTGAACACGAGTTGTTTTAAATACCTGAAATCGAGCCACCCTCTGGCAGCGGGGTCTCTCCTGATCTGACTCTGGTCAGAGGACTTCCTCTGGTTTGGTTTCTAGAAACTCCACCCACTTTGAGTGATGGCATCGAGGGGTGTGGTCCTGACTGTAGCTAAATAACTGATTTATCTGCTATAATGTCAACAATCAGAAACAGTATGTAGAAAAAACCTGTTCTTTAAAGGTCAGAGGTGTGATTAGGATGGATAAACACAGGAGGATTAGCCCAGCCTAGAAATATTTACATTTTCACATGATTTCATTTCAATGACTATTTATTTTTGTGCTGATTTCTGTGTACGTTTTTAAGGCGCCACTATTTTTTAAGTGGCATTGATTACTAGTTCTCCTGACTTTGTGTTTTTTTATTTGGACTTTGGATGTTTTTTCTCTGTTTTAGTTGTTGAATCTGATCATTTTCAAGGAACTGTTTTTTTTTTTTTTTTTCCCACTCTAACCTCTAAAACATTCAGGCAGAAAAAGGCTTAAACTCAAGGAATGAACTCCAGTTAAATCAACACATAACAGCTGTTGCATCATTTGTTGTCCTTTCCTTTAGCTTAATGAATCATACTAAATATAACAGACAGAAAATACCAACATGCTGGTTTCAAAAGAGCCGTTAGAAGACTGGGGGTTGATGCATCTCTCAGATCCTGGTTCAGGTTTGATCCTGTTCCTTAGAGGTTTTCAGATCCTGTTCCTGTTCGGCTCTAGGTCGTTTTCCTACCTGACTCTTCTTGATCACAGTCAGATCAGGAGAGACACTGCTGCAGATCTATGACAAACTAGCAGCTAATTTCTGGTCTTTAAAACATCTCAAAAAGTCATGTTGATGCATTAGAATCTCTACAATTTAGCATGAGACTGTTTAGTTTGTTTCAACCAAACCACGTCCAAATTACCACATTAATAAATGTTACTGAATCAGCATGAACAACATAAACTAAACTTCTAATGATCTGAATATAAAACCTTCAAAAGTGCCTGTTGTTGGTGCCTTTGTTGGTGAGCTAAAACTCTATCTTAGTGGATTCACAGTCGAGGCTGAATAGAACTCATAAAGTCATCCTGGTGCATTCGAACGCTATGAGAACTGATCAAATCTACAGCTTTTCAGGTGTGACCGTTGTTGGTATATACTCTTACAGAAAAGACATCACCGTCCCCCCAAAACTCAAGAGTGCATCAAAGATGAACCCATCTCCATCTCCGACACATTCAAACGTCTTGGAACATGGTTTGTGTTTACCGAAGTAGGTGTCTTTGGGGCCGTGCGTCATATCCTTGCGCTGTTCACCGGAGCTGTGCCGTTCAGCGGAGGGTTACAGCTGCTCTTTTTTTTTTTTTAACAATGTTTTTTATTACTTTTTGAGAGTATATAACCAAAATACAAAACATAACTGTTCACATCAATGACAACAAACACAAAAATATTTTAAAACAAGTCAATAAACATTCAAAAATAATAGTAAATACAAAATAATAATTGTAAGTAAAATAAAAATAAAAATAAAGGCCACACTTGGGAAATAATGAGAAAAATAACAATGTTTCACTCTATTGCTTAAGAAAGTCCATCAGGGGTGTCCATACCTCTTCAAAGTCCTGTCCTCTACCTTTCACTATATATGTGAGTTTCTCTAGTGTAGCATAATATGTCATTTCCTTAATCCAAGTCTGTATGGAGGAGACATCTGTTTGTTTCCAAGAGAGAGCAACCATCCTCCTGGCCTGCAGGAGGCCAAAGTTGATCAACGTCTTTAGTTTAGAGTTAACAGAGAAGTCTTCAGGGTATATCCCTAAAACGCAAAGCTTTGCATGACACGGCACCTGGATACCCACAATTTTGGTTAAAGTCTGAGTAATCATCCTCCAAAAAGTTATTAGTTTGGGGCATTCCCACATACAGTGAAATAAGGTACCTTTCTCAGTCAAACACTTTACACACGTGTCTGGAATGCCAGGGGACCACTGATTCAGCTTCTCGGGTGTAATGTATGTCCTCATTAACCACTTGTACTGCAATAGTTTCATTCCAGTGTTGATAGTTTGTGTTTGAGCTCCTAAACAAGCCATTGCCCATTCTGATTCATCTATGTCATCCTGAATATCTAATCTCCATGCCCTCAGTCGATCATTATTAGATTCTTCCTCGTGTAAAGCCAATGCTGAGTACAATATAGATACCTGTTTTCTTCCATGAAGATGTTTAAGCACAATATCTTCCAGGCAGGACAGTGGGGGTTCATTAGTCTGACTGTGTTTTGACAAGATAAAATGCCTCAGCTGTAGGTATTTATAAAAGTGTTTTCTAGGAATTGAGAGTTTTAAGCAAAGTTCGTCAAATGTTAATAAGTTAGCCTGATCATACAGATCTCCCACCTTTTGCACCCCTTTGTCTGCCCAAACTTTAAAGCCACCATCTGCCCTGCCCGGGGGAAACTGTATATTACCCCATATGGGAGAGAATTGAGAAATTGGTGGTGTGTCACCAATATGTTGGTGGGCTTTGTACCAAACAATGACAGTGTTTCTAAGAAAAGGGTTGGTTGTTAATTTTCTTAAACTCTTAAGATCAGCGGAGTACAAATATAAGTTCAATGGGAGCTTTGATACTGATGCCTGTTCAATAGATACCCACGCTGGAGGAGACTCTGCAGAAAAATAGAACATAGCACTACGCAGCTGTGCAGACCAGTAATACCACTGTAAATTAGGCAATTGTAAACCCCCTCTGTCATATGGCAGGTAGAGTAATTTCAATCTGATTCTAGATTTTCTATTATTCCAGATTAATCTACAGAACATAGTGTTCATTTGTTTAAAAAAGGACTTCGGCAATGGAACTGGGAGCGACTGAAATAGGTATAAAAATTTTGGTAGAATGTTCATTTTAATTAAATTTATCCGGCCAATCATCGATATAGGCATGGTTGTCCATTTTTCTATCAATTGTCTAATTTCTTTAACCAGGGGGTCATAATTTGCCTGCCCAATTGTACTAATTTGAGGTGTAATTTTGATTCCAAGATATGTAAACCCCTCTCCCGCATTTAAAAATGGTGTATTAATAATTGGGTTAGCACGTTCATCTTTATTTAAAAAGAGTATAGACGATTTAGAGTAATTTATATTATAACCAGAAAAGTATCCAAATGTATCGATTAACTGTAATAATGTTGGAATACTGGTTGATAAATTTGTCAGAAATAGGATCACGTCATCTGCGTATAATGATATTTTATGTTCCCTTTCCCCGATAGTAATGCCAGAAATGCTTGTCTGTGTCCTTATTGACATGGCTAGAGGCTCTATTGCCAGTATAAACAACAACGGGGACAAGGGACACCCCTGACGCGTCGACCTTTCTAATGTTATTTGATTCGAAATCATATTATTTGTTAAGACCTGAGCTATGGGATTTGTGTATAACAGTTGAATCCATTTTAAATATTGTGTCCCAAATCCAAACCGTGGTAACAAATTAAATAAATAAGGCCACTCAATTCTATCAAATGCTTGTCTGGCATCTA
>SSNR01000120.1:331276-375620 GCA_006937965.1 Callopanchax toddi | reverse complement strand
GGATTTAGTGGAGCGATCTAACAAGGGATTCAATGTGCAATTAAAATCGCCTCCTATGATATATGGGCTGGGCAAGGAAGCTAATGTTAAAAAGAAGTCGTCAAAGAATTTTGGATTATCTTCATTTGGACCATAGACACTAACTAGATTCAGTGGCTGAGAAAGAATGTTACCCTGTGCAATCACGTATCGCCCTTTAGGATCTTGAATAGTATTAGTAAGTTGGAAAGGAATGCTATTGTGAATTAATATCAGTACCCCCCGAGCATAATTGTTATACATTGCATAAATAACTTGGCCAGGCCACCTTCGCCGTATTTGCTTAATTTCAGAGACTGTTAAATGAATTTCTTGAAGAAAAATTATTTTACATTTCAAATCTTTAAGTCTGGTCATGACCTGTTTTAATTTAGTTAGCTTATTAAGCCCCCTGACATTCCAGCTTGTTACTCTTAAGTCAGACACCCCCTTTTCCATAAGGCTTTAGAACATGACCAAGTCAAGTGTGGCAATAAAAAAATCAAAACATAAAACATAGTACAACAAAATAAAACATAATACAAACACAATGAACCATTGTATTCCCTTTCCCCTTCCCTTATTCAAACTAAGTGTACCCAGGGCAAATGCCAATCCACACGCTGGGGGAGTGGATAAACTATGTGAACACAGCACCCAACAACCCTATAGCTCCCCAATTCTGCATCATAAAAATAAAATAAAAATAATTAACCTAGTCAGTATGAGAGAAAGAAAAAATAAATAAATAAAAAAATAAAAAAATACTTCAGCAATGTCTAAATTTAAACAATCATATTAAACAGATTGATAGTAACCACAAATATAAGCATTCAACTTAAATTGTCCATCAAATAATGTTGATAGATATAACTATGCAGTATAGTAAAATAGGTGTCGTCAATCTGTACCTGTTTTACAATCCGAATTATTTACATCATTTGTTGAATGAAGCAAAGTTACTTGGATGAAGGTTTAGCCCGGATAAACTCCTCTGCCTCCGCTGGAGTAGTAAACAGGACAATCTTTCCGTTGTGAAGGATTCTCAGCTTACAAGGTTGTAGTTGGAATCCGCGAAATGATCCATCTTCTAAAAACTTATTCCTTACTGTGTTGAACTGGGATCGAGCCTTCATGGTTTCCGCCGACAGATCCTGTGCGAAGAAAATTTTGTTGCCCTCATGGGTAATGGTGCGTTGTTTTGAGGTACGAAACACAAGCTCTCGATCTTGAAACTTCAGGAATCTGATGATTATCGCTCTGGTTTTGTTTGGTCGTCTGGCCAGGGTACGATGAGCTCGTTCCAGTGTAAAAACTTTATCCTCCAGGCCCAGCCAGAGCGGCATCATGCGTTCGATGTACTCAAGCAGGTTGCGGCCGTCCTCAGTGTCCTCAGGGAGTCCCACCAGTCGCAAGTTCTTCCTACGTCCACGGTTTTCCAGGTCTTCTGTCTTCGACTCTAAATAAGCGATCCGCTTTGCAGCATCAACCAGTGCCTCGTTAGCTTTTTCCAGGTTATCTTCAGTGGTGGATATGCGGCCTTCAGCTTCGGTGAGTCGCTCAGCATTAGATGTGATATTGTGTTGAACATCCGCCAAGCTACGTTCCACAGCTGTAATGGAGTTGTTTATGTCACCAATGCGGGTGTCGATCATGTCGAGCTTGCTTCCAAAACTGTCGATGTTACTCAGCTTACTGTCAAAGTCCGCACGCAATGACTGAATCTCCGCTAGCACAGATGCTATGCTCACGGCGCCACCTGTAGCTTCTCCGGTTAGCTCGGTTGAAGAGCCACTTTTTGGTTTTAGAAATCCGCGTGTCCTGGTGGAAATGTCGCTGTCTTTAATCGTGGTTTGTTTAGACATCTTGATATCCCAATTAGAAGCAGTTGTGACTAGGATTTTAAATATTTTTAGCAAAATTGTATGGAGCAACTACACTATGCTACCATATTGGTCCGCCATCTTGGGTCCACCCGGGTTACAGCTGCTCTTTGTCATAAAAGTACACTGTAAAAATTAAAGGTTGAATCAACTTAATTGAATCGCTTCAGTTGGTAACAAGCAATTGAATTAAGTTTATCCAACTTAAATTACTAGGTACAAATTTATTAATTTAAGTTGGATAAACTTAATTCAATTGCTTGTTACCAATTGAAGCAATTCAGTTAAGTTGTTTCAACTATTCTCTTTTTTCAGTGTAGTCCCGAGTTAAAAATAGTACATGTAATTCCTTCGTGTTACTTTTTATTTTCCCTTGCAGTCGATATGTTTACTGAGGTCACTAGACCGAATTATTATCACCATTTAGTGAGTTTTATGGACGTTTTTTCTGGCAGTGCTATCTGGTGCCATTCACTTACAGTGTTTGATGCTAAGCTAAAGCAAAAAGAGTACTGCTGGATCAGGAAAACGGCTGGGCTGTTTACAAATAGTTTTTGCCCACTGATCTAACTCTGAGGAATATGACAATAGACAAAATATAACTTGGCGGTGGAGCATCCCTTTAAAGAAATAAAAAGTGACGCACTTTTTAAAAATACTATTATATATTTTTCTTCTGCAAAGAAAGAGTTTCATCACAACTTAGATTTTATAAACATGAGAACCTGAGATAAAGGGTAAATCTCCAACTCTTTACAACATCAGAAAGTCCTTTACTGCAAAATCAGACATCAAGAAAATTAGTGATCACAGGTTTCTAATCTATTGTCAAGTTATTTGGAGTGTCCATGCCCTTCACCCCATTAAGGTGGCATGCATCAGAGACACTTTAGGGTTGATTAATGTGAATGACTGGTTGTGTTGATCATATTATGTTCTGTGATAATCACATGATTTAAGGATTCTGAGCTGTATTCATATGTGTAAATGATATTACAAATGTAATCAGAGTGACCTAAAGGGTTTTAATTATAACAGGAAGTTAAAGAGACAAACAAATGTAGGTCAAAGGCAAAAGGATGAACAGACGTGAGTCATAGACTTCAAGAATGGTGTCAGGAAGCATCTCAGGAAAAGACAAGTTGGGTAACATTAAGAGCAGTGATGCACAGACCAAGAAATAAGGAACAGACAAGAGTTTAGTGTGCTGAAGGTAAATTAGGGAATTATAGTTGATTAAGATAATAAACCAGATTCAAAGAAGTAGAACAATTCAGTAAAAAGTTAAAAGGCATTATAACCAAGGATTCTTTAGCTTTATCATCCTAATAAAGTTGGAATGACAGTTAGTTGAGACCTGTGTTGGCTGGAAAGAGGAGCTAAGGCTTTAACAGGAAACCACTTGAAGCTCACAAGAAACGAAGATCAGAGAGTCCAGCTAAAGATTAGGAAGACATAAAGTTGGTACAACAGAGGTCAAGAATGAAGCATTGAACCAGATAAACAGGATTAAGATTATTCAAGTGATCAGAGGATGATTGAAATGTGTTATCAATATTATATGTTGTTTTGTTGTTTTTTTACCAATGAGGATGTCTGAATGAAGCATGTTGTGATGTAAGATGTTGAAAGGTTAAAGAAGTAAGGGAGGAAGTGTTGATAGAGTGTAACTGAGAGCTGATGGCCAAATGGAACGGGAAACGGGTCGGTCCGGATTCGGTTCGACAGACAAGAAAAAGCAGAACTTGGTTGTGTGTCACACAGCAGGATAAATAGATTGGACGAAACAAGACTAAGGGTTCGTTCCTCGCCTTCAGAGCCACGGTCAAGACTGGATGGAGACTGTGAACCTCTAGGCTCCAGGAGGGGTCGTCTTTCTACGGAGAAACCCGTTGGGTCAAAGGGGTTCGAAGAGCGTTCCCATGTCCATCAAGGAAGATGTACCTGATCAGAAAAACCTGGAACTTATGTTTGCACTGTTTTATCCATGGACTCAACCCCTGGAAAAGATCACTCCATTTTTGTTGGATGACCTCCTCCAAGGAGAGGGAGCCTTGAAGGCACAGGTCCGAGAGGAGGACTTGGGTTCGTGGTCAGACTGAAAGGTTTCAGCCATCATCAATTAAGATGTTCTGCTCCTTTTCTCCATCCAACGTCAAAAAGGATTCAAAGGAAGCAATTGGATCATCAATTAGGAGTTCTAGTCAAGATTCTGCACCCAAAAAGAGTTTAACTGGTGTGAAGGCCTCAGTTCTCAGAGATAGGGAAGGTCAGGATGAGTGACTTCTTAACCTCTGCTGTGTTGCCTGCCCCTGCTAAATGCTTTGCTAAATAAATTACCAAAACTAGATAAAGTGAAATTGTGGACTTTCCCTTCTGTGTGTGAGTTCTTCCATGGAGGATAAAGAACAAGAGGTTTCGTGTTGTAATATCAACCTTTGAAGATTTTGATAGGTTGCCAGCCTTGACCAATTAAGACACTACCCTAGGAGCTGATTTTCCAAGCTGAAACTTACCTAGACGTTTACAAGAGCCCGAATCATGGAGGAGATCTGCCATAACGGGAGTGGCCGAGGCACTAAGGCTTTTCCACTGGCTACAGAGAAGCTGAGGGGGACCGGATGAAGACAGGGTAGGACTCTCGAATGTAAGGCAGATAGATCTAGGTGTGTCTCCTCCCCCCACCAGTTTAAACAAACTCCGCAAGGTATCCTGCTAGAGGTAATACCCTTCGGGCCTAGGAGTTTCTGACCCTTTAAATGGAGAACTGGTACGAGTGACTCCTGGTCAGCCAGGGGGACATCGTCAGATTCAAAACAGTATGGATAAAGCATCAATAAATAATATGCAACATGTAAGTTTGTTACTCACAGTATAACATCACTTCATAATGATGATATTGAAGTCATTTCAAAGAAACATGGCTGACCCTAAATCACTGTGCAGAGCACTGGTGTCTGGGACTTTGTTATTACAGCATCATGTCCAAAACCATTAGAATTTATTCCTCACATGAGCCTCAGGTTTGTTGGTGTGTCTGATTTAATGACTTAGAAAAACTTATCCATCATATAATTATGATATAATTTAATCCATTAAGTAGAAAATAATCTCAGGAGGAGTAAAGGTCTGACAGCCTGTTAGAGCCCCACTGAAGAAAAACATCAAGATTTCAGCTGAAATGTTAAAACATTAAAAATAACTGATGTCAGTTTGAATTCCATTATGTAGCAATTAGACAACTTCTGAATCCAGATGTTAAGCTAAAATAACTTTATCTTTGTCTTAAATCATGGGAGAAATATTCCTGATATGTATTGATCAGGTGGACATGGGGACCCACCAAGATGACTTGTGTCCAGGACCCAGAATTCTGTGCTACACCTCTGGAGAAATCATAGCAGGCTAGTCCGTTACAGATCCTAGGTCCACATCAACATCATGACCTAGTCCCCGGTCCGGGTTGCAGCGCACGGTCCCTGCGTGAAGAGGAGAGGAAGAGGGAGGGAGGGGATGCGCTGCTGATCAAAGGACAGCAGCAGCTGCGCGCGGGACCACGGCGACACGCGATTACAACGTGGTTTTTGTGGGAGAACCTGAACCCCTGGATTTACTGTGCTGTCCGATCAGAACCAGCACTTGGCCCTGAACCGGGCTCTTTTCATTTAGAGCAGGTCTACACCATATCCAACACCAATAATGAGTAATCCTACCTGTGGACTTATGGCTGCTGCTGGTGCTGGATCTGAGGATCCTGCTTCTGACTGAGGGGCTGTGACCGCAAAAAGCTCATTTTAGTGAAACAATATCACGTTTTCGCTCACAGCTGCATCTGTTTCCAGAGTTGTCCTCTTTTTAATTCTAGCCTACTTCGCGCCACCCTGAGTGCGCTGAAGTGTTACGTCATGCGCCTGCAGAAAAAAACGAGCTGCCTTGCTGCTACGGCAAAATAAAAGCCATCATACCCGGGACTCGCCCTCCCCCTGAACGGACCGCAGTCGTAATGAACTCTGTCCTGGGCTGGGGAGGTGGTGAGGCTGGCTGCCAGGCAGCGGCGGGCCGGCCTGAGGATAGTAGTAGCAGCATCGTGAACCAAGTGAACACCGGCCCAAACATCAGACGACCCACCGGGAATGCTCCAGACTCTCCCAATTAGCCAATCCGGACCTGCACTCTGGACACTTATATGTTATTGTCTAATCTTGTCATGTGTTTATATGTTTAATGCTGAAGTCTGTTTTATCTACTGTACTGGGAAAAAAAATCCACCAGCTCCACTGTGTGGTCATTAAAGAATCAATCAATCAATCAAAAAACACGAGGTTACATCAACATGTTTAAAATGTTCTAAAATCACATTGTAAACAAGTGCAGAACATGTGCTTTACATGTTAATGTTTTTACATGTAAAAATGTTGTTTTCCCCATGTGAAGTTCACATGTTTTTGTTCCAAATTCACATGAGACACATGTCAAACATTTACATTTGTCACATGTGATTTCCACATGTGAAGTTCATGTGGTTTTTCTGTAAGGGTTACTTTGTTCAAATGTCAACCTTTTAAGGCACACTATGCAGTTTTGGCTTGTTTTTAGCTCCCCCTAGTGTCCGTTTGAAGTCACTGTTGTAAAAACGTTAGCACTGTTTCTGCTCAAACACCTAAATCTAACTGTTGAAATGTCTCCTCAGCCTTCATAGCTTTCTACTGGAGCGGTTCATCACTCAGTCAAAGAAATCAGCTGTGTTCAAGCACGGAGAGATGGAAAAAATCAGGACGCTAGCTACTTTGGGTTTGCCTAACCCTCGTGAGATACATGACTTTGTGAGACTTCAGGGCACCGGACCAGAGACTCAGAAGTTGCAAACGTGGTATTCTGGACACAAGCAGCAGATGGGGCTGAGTGACTTTTCATTAATCCTGTAAAGGGTCAGATTAGCACATAGTGGCTCAAAGAAAAAATTTAAAAATATGAAAAAGTTACACCTTTAAATATATTTAGCTGTATTAACTTATTTGATGTTTTAAAAAGTACTTTTAGCTTCACCTCTCTGCACAGACTCTGGCTCTGAACACACAAGACTAAATGGGAACTTGTGGTTTCTGGTCTGATGTCTAGTCTATGAAGTTAACAGTCTCTGTGGGGAAATCTAAGGACACAAACTTGCATTTTAACAAGTTCTTTTTTAATGGATATTTCTGATCTTTTAAAGCAGGTTTCTGTGTAAAACTTAAGAACGCTTTTTATTATCTCTTGTAGATGGGTCAATGAACAGCTTCAGTTTGGAAAAACAGAGCTAAGTTATGGTTGAACATACGAGCTAACAGCTAGTTGCTTCAACACAAGTCCAACCTTAAAAACGTCACAGTAGATCACTCTAATGCACCTTTATAACTTTTACATTACAAAGAATTTCACATTTCATGGTTTTTCAAGGAGAATTACTGTGGAATTTCCAGATAGAAATGCACCTGCAGCTCACTTCTGCTGAAAATAACCACAGTTGTGAGGTAACTAACCTCAGGGTGTTCTCAGTGTTAAGTTTAACCGTCGTTTAAACTTTAATAAGCTTCGTTTTCCTCCTTGGTTCGGTCTGTTTGTTAGGTGTGAACCTAATTTTGTTATGTGTAACTTATGACATCAGTTTTAGAGGTTTCTCTGCTTCAACACACCTGATTCTAATCAGTGGTTGATTAACGGCTCCTGTAGAGCTTGATGACATGCAGAACAGGTGATTCAGCCACACTCTAAAAAGTAAAACCATCATTTACTTACATTTTTTGGTGTAACATTTTACACTCAAGAATTTTGAGTAGATTGGAGACAATTATATTGATAACGTTGGCTTTTACTTAATATATTTGCCTCCAATCTACTCAAAATTCTTGAGTGTAAAATGTTACACCAAAAAAATTTAAGTAAATGATGGTTTTACTTTTTAGAGTGCACTGAATCAGGTGTGTTAGAGCTGGGAAACAACAAAGACCTGCTGGACGGTGGTCCTCGAGGACCAGGACTGGACACTACTGCACTAAAACAACAGCAGTCCCTTTATGACGTGACTTAGGCTCCGCCCCCAATAATCAATCTTTACAAACATTATGGTTTATAACAACTCATCAAATTATTTTCTCTTTGAGCTCGAGCTGCAGCCACTGCTTCCCTCTTATTGTGGCCATTAGCTATCTGTGTTGGGAAAATGAGCAGCTTCCCTTAATCATTAAACAGGTCATTTCCTGTTGGGTGTACCACACACACACACACACACACACACACACACACTCAGGAAGCAGCTCCAAGACTGCACACATGAATCAACACCTGCACTCTCATTTCTAACATAGAAATCAAACTGA
Organism: Callopanchax toddi; assembly: GCA_006937965.1. Taxonomy (NCBI): domain Eukaryota; kingdom Metazoa; phylum Chordata; class Actinopteri; order Cyprinodontiformes; family Nothobranchiidae; genus Callopanchax; species Callopanchax toddi. The sequence continues at coordinate 367,363 of SSNR01000120.1, read as the reverse complement.
CATGCAGACATGGAGCTTTTTATGGTAATTTAACTAAAGTTGATTTAATTTTTTGACACAAGCTGAAGCCATTCCTCATGTTTCTGATTTAATCTCCCCACTGATCAGCTTCAGGAAGCTGTGGTTGTGGTGACTGTGGCCTCCTGCTGACAGAAAACAAACTTCTGGTTGAACTTTAACGTTTTATAGCATAATGCTGCTATAAACATGCATTCTTTAAAAATATATATTTTTTAATGGTCTCAGCTACTGTAAATACCCTAAATAAGCCTGTCATAACCTGAGCTCTACTTGTTGCGTGTTTTTTCAGGCTGATACTTTAAACTGCTGTAGGATTTGTGATGAATCTGCTTTAAAGGAGCGTCTTTACCAGAGCTGACATGTGAGGAGGTGATAAGGAGTTTCCTGCCTCACATAGCGGACATACCGCGCCCTTTGTAATCAGCCTGCTCCACAAATAGATCCTGATCCAGACCGGAGTTTAACTCCAGCATTAAACTCATATAAGAAATAAAAACGGATCGTCTGGTTTGATTCTTACCGACTCCTTGGCTCGAAGTTACCGATCATTGTTCTTAATCCTTTAGTCCGTGCGTGAGGTCGACGGAGAGCGAGCAGCATCACAGCAGAATGTATCCCACGCCCCGTGATGCCTATATTTGGTAAAGTGTTCAAACCCACGGAAAACCCACCATCCACCCCGCTCCTCTGGGCTCAGGTCTGAAGAAACGCAGACCCCAGGTATGGAGGCCCATTACTGCCAAGAGAAACACATATATGAGTTCATGGCTTTTAAGTAAATAAAGTTTATTTTAGTGGCGGGACTCGATGAAATAAATTAATTTGAGGTTTTCTAATTAATTAATTGCATTTTAAAATAACAAGAAAAGCATTTTGTTTTATTTTAAATCATTTTAAAGGGGACAGAATCAAATAATTGACACAAACTTTAATATTATAAACTCAAGCTCCCTGTGTAAAAATGCATTTAAACTACACTTCAGTTCAAAATAGTAGAAAAACAATCAAATATACCTGGTTAAACCTGGACAGACCTAAAAGTGCAGTACTATTTTTAGGTACATTTTCAGAATGTCATTGTTTTTAAACAATAATAATAAAAGATTTTCCTCATATTCCCCCATCTGGTTTGCTTCCTTTGTCTTAGCAGAGCTGTGTTCAAACTGTCTTGTGACACTTTTGCCTAATTTCCATTGCGGGGTCCAGGACAGGTGATGACCTTATTTTTTTTAAACTGACCATATAACCAACCTGGACCATACAAGAAGGGGTGGGAATAAATCTGAAAGCTAGATGGTCCAATTTCACAGCTGCTCGCTTCTGGTTTTTGCGGTGAAAGAAGGATCCAGCCCCTAAAATTGGACACAGGCTGCATTGAGCTCTGATTTGTGCATTAAGGTAATCGGCGTCACAAAAAATAGTTAACTGAGAAATTGCTTCAAACGCAAGCTGCAACTAATTGTGTTATTTCTTTTATGTGTTGTTTTTTCTAATGAATTACAGTTTTTGCCCATTGCTTAAACACTATAGACACATGCTTAGACCAAAGTAACAAAACCTGAAGCTTTTGTGCAATACCTTTAACACAGTGTAACCATTCCTTAAACAAAAGTGCTGCTTTGCACTTTAGTTCCATTTCTGCAACACACTTGCTCCTGCACACTACACACTATTTCATGCATAAGACACTTCGTTCATAGATGAAATCTCATGGTACCATTGGGACAACACATCTCTTCCAAATACAAAACACATTGGGTGACTGAAAACACCTCGACACACACCTGAAAACACTCACTTACAAAACTCAACACCAATCAGCCAGACATAAATAGATCTCAGTTCAGCCATTTTCAGAACTTTGTTATCCCAATTGCCTAGTCTTCCTTTATTTACAGTAGTGTGTTATTTTGTTACTGCATGTACAGTACTGTACTGTAAAGTATACTATAGTACTGCGATGTGCAGTATTGAGTTGATATTGTTTGTAACCTTTCAGTACTTTCATTTTTGATTGTTGGGGAAACCTTTGTTGTGAACAAAAACAGTGTTCCATTGAGCTTCACAGAAAGCTAACTGATGAACAGAATAAAAACAGTGAAAATGAAAGACTGCATTGTTTTATATAAAGTACTCTAGTGTGTTGCTTCCAATCTGAACCTGCATTCACATGATGCAAGTGTGTATCATTTTGTTGTCAGAGTTTCATTTTGACAAAGGAATGTTAAGTTTTGATAGCAGAGTTTAGGTTTTGATAGTCGAGTTTCAATTTGACACAGATGTGAATGGTATATTTCCCAGTGTTGTGTTATGTTTACTTGTGTGTAGAGTTTTGGCACAATGAGCCAAGTTTTGCAAAATGTGTTCAAGCAATGGGCAAAAACTGCAATCAAAATTAACGCGTTGAATTCCCACCCCTACTTTATTACAGTTTTTCTGATGGCTTAAACCCTAACTGTGATTCTTATAGCACAATTTCTAAAACTATTAATACTTATAGCAAAACCACTCACTGAGTTTGCAAAACGAAAAGCACAAACACTGCTTTGCACTCAGTTTGCAATTTTGTAACAACACACACTTTGCAAAACTGTATGCACAATTCACTGCACAACACTCTTTTTGCTGAACTGTAAACACAACTCACTGCTTACACTCAATTACCAAATTTCCAACACACTCCTAGCAAAATTATACACATGTATGGCTATCATTAACAATATTTTGCTAACTGAAAGACTCTTTACAGAGTTGCATCATTCATTCACACAGTCATTCTCACCGGTGGTGGTAAACTACGACAGACGTCTGTAGCCACAGCTGCCCTGGGGCAGACTCACAGAGGCGAGGCTGCCATTCTGCGCCATCGGCCCTTCTGACCACCACCAACATTCACACACAGTCACACTCACATTCACACAGGCAAGGTGGATGAAGTGTCTTGCCCAAGGACACAACGACAATCTAACCCAGCTGGAGCTGGGGATTGAACTGATGGCCCTCTGGTTACCAGACTGGCCACTCTCCCAACTGAGCTAAACGCTGCCCCATATATGACACTATGACAAAAGTATGACCTCAAATTGACATCTGTACTCAGAGAAAGCAAAAGCCAGATGTGTTTTCTATTCATACCATCAAATTGTAGAGGTTTATAAACAGGAAATGGTGTTCTAATGCAGCCATGTAATTTTTTGAGTATTGGCTGCCATGATTATTACTTCAGTCAGAGGACTACTTCCTGTTTCTATAGACTCCACCTGCTTTGAGTGATGTCACCAGTGGGAGTGAGCCTTACTGTAGATAAATAACTGATAGAGCTCCACTCCAGAATGACCCAGATATCGGTTTAACATGAGCCAGCCCGGGATGGTGCATCAACATCCAGAGTATGCAACTTCCTGTTACTATATCCATGTCGCTCAGTATTTTTACAGTCAGTGATTCAGACCAGAGCAATCGGCTCAGAAAAAAAATCAGTTAGTCCCGCCCACTGACTTTGATGGGCAGGTTTGACAGATAAAATAAATGTGTTAACAGACTGCAGAGAGGATCAGTGGCGTTAACCTGCCCTCCATCTGGGACCTGTACTCCTTTAGAGTGAGGAGACAGGAAGTTAGCATCAGCAGTAACTCCTCTTTTTCTTCTTTTCTCCTCTCCCCTCCAGTCAGCACTTCAAAACTTTGTGCCAAAACCACTAGACTAAAAAATGTGTTCCTCCAGGCCATCAGCGTGTTCAACAAACACAGTCAACACACATAATGTAGAAATTTAAACATTCAATCATGCAAACAATAATGTATATATCTGTAAATACATGCTTCAAATCCTAATTCCTTACCTTTCTGTTTTTGTGATTAATTGTTATGGATAAGTGTGCATGCATGTGCATATGTGTGGATAAATATGAGAGCAAAAGTGAGTCAAATTCAATGTGTGTGAAATATACTTAGCCAAATAAACCTGATTCTGTACAGCAACACAAACTGTGAAATAATTTTGAAGTTATAAAATAATGTTTTTATATCTACTACAGCTACTACTACTACTACTACTACTAATAATAATAATAATAATAATGATTTTGACACATCAATACATTAAGAAATTAATACAATATCTTTATATTTATGTCACTTTTTAAAATAATTAATTGACAAATGTAAAGATTATTCAAGATGTTTATTATATTGGGGCACTTTTGGCTCTTTCTACCTCCTTGAGTGTGTGCGGTTCTCTCATCAACCAGACGAGGGCGCTGTTTAAACTTTGATCTTTGAAAAGATGTTATTAGATCAGCGGTCAGGATTGAGATAACAGCACAGCAGACACCATTATTTACTCAACCAGCACTGTAAAGACAGTAAATACATGCGACGGAAGATTATAACTAGTTTTGGATTATTCTGTCTGCCCTCGAAAGGAGAATAAAACCCCTGACCGGATACAGAGGGGCTCTACTGGATTGCCTTCCAGCTAACTCGCTCGTTATCATGCAAGTTTGTGGCTGAATTTGCACCCAAAACTGGACTCCTGGATTTATCCGGCTGGAATTCACATCTACACAGTCGGCGTCGAGCACTTTATTACCCTTTTAGCCTCATGTAGCCGAAGCCATGCTGTGCTTTCATTTTGCAGATATAGCTAGTTAGCAAGCTAGCTCGTTGCCGCAAGCCGAGGACGCGGCGCTCGAGCTCGGCGTGCCCACTAACGCAATGCCGCTGTTCGGAAGAGGCCTAGTCGTAGTGCCAGTTTCAGCAAGCTAACGTTAACTAGATTAAATAGGCCGCCGCAAATGTTAGTTATTAGTTAAGTCACTAAGGTTTGTGTGCTTATATTTGAGCTCAGTCGACGCATTAGAATTGAATAAACGGTGAAAGTCAGCTTATTGAGGATTATTTAGATTGAGACATCTGCTGAGGGCTCTACGTGTAAACAAGTCTGAGTGTGTCTGTTAGGCTTTGGTAGCAAATTACCACTAAATAGGCAAGTTAATCCCGTGGTGCTGTCTGTACCTGTGTCACATATGGTGTAAGAGTCAATTTGTGCGTATCTTTAATTGATTTGCTGACATTTAAAGGCATGGTTTTAGTTGATCTAGAGCACAGTTAGATTATTCATCCATTCATTCATGATTAATCACTACTGAGGAGTCAGCCTGTCTTTTACAACAAGCCACAAACTGCTCCTGCTTTATGATTTTACCACTAATAGGTGGGAAGTTTTGAGTTCGTTTTAGCATCACTTTTTTTTAAAGCTGCTAATATGTGTGTGGGAACATGAGGGACCGTCTGTTTGGTCTGAACCAGCTTCCAAATAGCCAAAAGGTTTGATCAAAGCGCAGCAACAGAAAGCCCCATTGTGTGGACTGCAGCCTGAAGAGGAAAAGAGATGGTGATGATGATAAAAGAGGCCCAGTGACAGTGTTTATCCCACGTCAGGAAGCAGACATGAGCCACCGCCAGCCCACATCCACCCTGGACAGGTACGAGCCTCTCACCTCCCTCAGCATCCATTAGCAGCACATCTCAAGGTCTAGCTCTCCCAGATCAGCCCTTGGACATGACCTTTTATCCAGTCCAGTTTGGCTGTGAGAACAAGTCAGACAGGTTCACTTTACGGATGTGGAAACCGCTTTCTGGAAAAAAGATAACATACCGTATGCATGCTGTAGAAACAGTTTCAGTCTGTCTGATTTGTACTTGCTGCTTAGTTGGCACATTTCTCTACATCTGTTGCCAGTCGTCCCTTTGACTGTGTGTGTGTTGGATCTTTGTCACGTGTCTTTGCTGGTTTTTCTGCTGTCTCTGGTATGCTCTCATGTCTGGATCCGTGATCCTGTTTGCACCAGACACCTATGTGCATTCAGTCAGTCACTAGAGGACAGTTTTAAACTCAAGTGTTCACACCAGGAATGAAAAACCACCTGGACTGATCAGATCTCAATTCTAGATGCAAATTTACATCAAGCCATGCCACACAGTGGACTGAGCAACAAACAGGACATCAGCGGAGGATTTTACTATGATTTTACTAGGATTTTACTCCTTCTTCCCTTAGTTTGGCTCTACAGAACCTAAAACTCCATGACTAGTTTATGGGTACTTTGATCTTTGATAATTCAGGTTTTTCATCTTGAGTGTCAGGGTGTGTTCACATAAAAAATGTATCATTTGATACTTTTTCCACTCAAAAATTCACCAGTCAAATTAATAAAGTTGTAGGGGAAAGACTTCATCAAAAACAGCAGGTTCTATTAATAGGAAATCAAATCCCTACAGGAAACCAGCATTCCCAGTTAGAACCAAAGAGGAATGTTGCTGTTTGTGTTGGGTCAGAAACACCTGAGACTTTATTTCTCTCTGGATCTGGTCAATAAATCACTCCACTGTTGTTAAAGTGCTCTAATGAATTAAATCTGATGTTAACGGTTTAATGGACTAATCAGAACAAAATACAAAAAAACATCTCACGTTTCATTCTTCTGATAGATTTAACTATTTGTTTTTTCCTTTTCTTTATATCCCTGCTGTAGGGAATATACTATATAACATGATATCTAGGGGACTGTGAGTGGATTTAAGTTTCAGACCATATTTTTAACATTTCTGATGCTCAGAATCATGCGAGCTAAAAAAGACTTCTGCTTAAACAGATTAAACTTTTAGTTTAGATCAGAACATTCTAAACCTTCTAATGTGGTTAAAGAGAACGTCTGCGCTGTGTTCTGGTTGGTTCTGATGGCGGCAGAGTTTGTTTACTTCTGATATTTAAAATATTCCAGGATCTGACCGAACTGACAACCTCTAAATGTTTCAGTTTGATGTAGACTTTATTTTGAAAGCTCAAACTTTTTGATGCAGAAGTTTCTGATTATGCTAACGGGATATTTGGGTCATTTTGAAGTTGCATTCTGTCAATTATTTATCAACAGTAAAGACCACACCCACTGGTGACATCACTCAAAGCAAGAGGAATCTCTAGAATCAGGAAGTAGTCCTTTGACTGGAGCAATAGTTATGGCTAGTCAGATCAGGAGAGAAACCTCTGTAGGTAATGTAGTGTTCTAATGCATCAGTATGGCTATATTGAACAAGAATTAATTAGCTAATTAGTCACAGACCTGCAGCACTCCATCTCCTGATGTAGCTTGTTGTGTTTTTTAGTCAAGAGGATTCCTTCCTGTTTCTAGAGGCTCTGCTCACGTTGAGTGATGTCACCAGTGGGTATGGTCCTTCCTATAGATAAATAACTGATAGATAAACCATAACCACAAGTGACATCACTTTGGAGTCTTTAGAATCAGGAAGTAGTTCTCTGACTGGAGCAAGGGTTACTCAGATCAAGAAAGACACTGCTGCAGATCAGTGACAAATAGCTAAGATTCAGGTATAATAATGACTTGATTCAACATTATGGGCAACCTCTTGTTTCTAATCTTTTTGGTTATTCTCACAGACTTTCCTGTCAATTTCTTTGAAGCGGCCAGCTGGAACCACTGTTAGCTTCTAGTGATTTGTAGCATTTCCTGTTTAGACTCTCCATCTCCTAACACCACATTCTGACATGTTGATTTCTTGGTTGATGAGCTTAAACTTTTCATCATAACTTCTCAGTTGTTGGTTCACTTCCCCAACTGTTGATCCACTCTATTACCGTACTCCTCGCTGTAAGCGTGCAACTAAATTTGGGTGAATAGTGAGTGCCGGGTGGCTTGACAGCAGGATCCAGTCATCTGTTGAGGGTCACTTCAGTTCTGAGTCATTGTACTTGTTATAGACACGTGAAAGACAGACCTTGAATATAAGACAAACCTATTTTTCAGATGTGTTTACAGGGAAAAAATATCTCATATTTTGGACAAATACGATACAGAATGTATTATTTATATTGAGATATATCACAACTCGTATCTATCAAGTCCATACATTGGATAAAGCATTCTCAGATGTGAATATCTGGGTTTCTAATCATCTAATTCCAACCAGTTTTGAATTCAATAAACTTTATTAAAATTTTATCTAATCCATGAGAGGATATTTAAAGGGACTATGCTTTTTAAATATGTTTACACTAGATGAGTCTATTGCAGTTGATCCAAGTTTTGGTAAATTGTTCTGTTTGTTTGCAACAAGCAGCCGAGAGCTGCTGAAAGGGTCGGTAGGGCGACTAACAAATGTTCTGTATTAATTAGTTTAGACCGGTAGTTTAAAGTCTGAATCCGCTTTTTCATTTGAGCTCATTTTGTTTTAAACAACATTAGGATTTATTGGTCATCACACAATCAAATGTAGCACAATATGAATACAAAGAGACATTACAGCGTGATAAAAATATATAACATAGGCTTGTTATTTATGTTTTTGAAAGTAAAAAATCTTGGATATTCAGAGGGTTGTAAATGTTATTTATGTCCACTGGGCATATTGTATCATTCATTCATTTATTTAAATGTTGTTCAGGTTGTAAAATTATCTACAAAATCTTCATATCACAGACTGCATTTAATGGTTTGTTTCCAATGCACATCAATTCTGTGCTGCCATAAAATACTATAGTAAAATCATGCAGATTGGCCAATGGGCTCCTGAGATGATCTACTGCGTAAACACTGTGTGAATGACAGCTCCCTCCACCATTAGACAACCAACCAGCTCGGTTTCTCCTGTTTTAACAGTCATTTTGTGCTTTCTAAAGGGTTTTAGAATAACATGAAAAGCAAAATATTGAGTGTGAAATGTTCCAAAATGACTCATTTAGAGCATGCATATATTTGAATTGACTAATCCCTCTGTAAAATGTTGATACTTCATATTTTTAGAATCAGTTTTGGTGCAGATGATGGTCAGATGTTATTCTATGGTTTTGTAGAGGTTTGATGCTGCAGCTGCATCATTTAAGAGATATTCACTTTACAGTTTTCACAGGCAGAAGTTATTTTATATTTTCTAATGTATGCCAAATTGATTTAATCTAGAAAATGTATGTTACATGCCTGGATTAATCATGAGCGTTACCTGTATTATGATACCAAAACTATACAAATAGACCTTGTATTTGCTGAGATCATCACATGGGCATTTATTTTCAAGAATATGTTTCACAACAAGGCAAATAAGGCCTAGTTTTAAAGAAACTAAAGCTAAAATCATAAAATGTGTGTTGTTGACTAAAAATATCAGTGCTGACTAATGGTCTAAGTAGGGCTGGGCGATAAATCGAAAATAATCGAAAACCGAATTCTATAACTCTTAACGACGTCATTTTGTCCATAATCGTATGTTCGGTATTTTAAAAAATGAAAAAGAAGCTGTAGGTTGCAGATGTCTGTGTCCCTTTAAGAAGCTGTGACGCGACTCAACTCTTCCCCCCCCATCCAGTTTGTAACCAGGAAATTGAGAATCATTCAAGCATAAAGCAGCGGGCTTGTCAGTCTGGTTCACTAGTGGGCAGCGTTAGCTCAGCGTTAGCGGCTACTGGTAGCAGCCTACAGCTGCTTGCGGCTGGCCGCCACTTAGCTTTCTGCTCGATGTTGCGGCGTTCTGCGGGTTTTACTGCGGTGGACTACAAGCTAAAGTGGTGTCAGTGGTAAATTTGGTAGAGGAGAAGCTTTTCCCAGAATATTGTTCATTAATCATTTGGCAACATGATGGATTCAGCAAGGAGAATGAGATGAAAACAAAAGACAGGAGTCAGACTGTGCAGAAAGACTAGTAGCAACAAGTCAAAGTAACACGTCCTCCACCCGCAGTTCAACCACACTTTATAAAGAACCTGATTACCTAATAACTCTAATGTGACAATATTCACATGATGCAGCTCTATCCATCTGTAGAATAGAACAGATCGTTTCTTAAATACTTTGCGTTTGCAGAAAATTTTAATCTGTGGAGCATTTATGCTGCCACAGCGCCATCTAGTAGACAACTTTTGTTTTTGAGCATACAGGTAGTTATCGTCCATTAATCGTTAATCAAGGAGAACTCCTCAATAAATCATGATAAAGATTTGAGGTCATATCGCCCAGCCCTACGTCTAAGTCATGGGAACTCGAATACAAATCTTCATGTGCTCCCCAAAAATGTTTCAATGAGTCTTAGAGAGGATTCTGTTTCTTTTCCTCTTGCCTCAGCCCTCCTACTGCTGTTTTCACACCTGTAGTTTGGTCCCTCTGGTCTGAATCATTTAATAATTTTGTAAATTTGTAGCTTTCCGTCATTCGGTTTCTTTTGACACAAACAAATGATACAAAGTGTGTCACTACAAACCAGTGGAGAAGGTTTGGTCTGCTGATACGTCAGATGTTCTGGGAACAGGGCTACCAGAAGTCAATACAGGAAGAATGAGCTATATTCTGGTCCCGAGCTAGTCCACAACACAGTCTTAACCCTCTCTCCCTGAGACAGTTATGAATGTTTTGAACTCTTAAGTGTTTTATGAGTTGGAGCTGATAAATCTAGTCATCTGTTCTAATCAGTGAGGTAACAGACTTTGTTATTTGTCTATGAGAACCCTCTGTTAATTTTTGGCTAGCTAGTGTCGGCTCTAATGTGATGAAGAAGGAGAGGGAGAGCTCATCTGACAATTCATCTAAATTTATTTTAGAAATGTTGAGACATAGTGAATCAAAGTTAACTTCTCCTGAGGAAGAGCCCCAGCCTGTTTTTTCCCATGACTACTGGAAATATCTCCTCTCTTCACTTCCTGGTCAAGACTCACCAGTGTGTTCTCAGACCTCTCACTCTCATCCCTATCATTAATTTTATGAGCTAGCTAGCGTGGGTGAGGAGTCTATCTCCTCTTCTGGACTCTCAGCCTGGTCCGTTCCTACAGGACCAGTCAGCCGTTCACACAGTTCAACTTCTTATCGTGTGACCCGCGTTCTTGGATCCTCCTCAGAACATCTCCACTTTGATTCTGGGTGTTTTGTGTCTCCAGTTCATTCTCAACTAGGATGACAAGTGCATCTTATGCTAGTAGCTGCTGATGTGTGTGTGTGTCATCTCAACATCCCAGAATGCTACTCAAACCTGGTTATTGTGTCGAATCAAGGTCGGATCACACTATTAACGAAGAGCTGTGGGGTTAATTTGGAACAGAGACCACCTCCTCCAGCAGGTCTCAGTACGGTTCTTTAGTTCCATCCTAGAACGAGCTCTACGGTCACACAAACTAACAAACGGAACCAAGAAGGAAAACGGAGTAGGGTTGGACTTAAACAGACTAAACACCCCGAGTGAAACCTGAAGCCAAACACACACACACTACACACACTACTTGGTGTTTCTAGTGTACCTCGGTCTTCTTAACCACGGAGCTGCGTTGCTCATTTTGATGCAAGCACCGTTTCCTTCCTTATCTTTGCATGTGGTGCAAAACGAAAACTTGTGGCTCCTTGAACCCACTGAGTGTGTTTATCCTCAGACATTTCCTTTGACAGTTCAAATGTTCAGTCAGCTGACTGACACCACAAACTGGATCTTATCAGAATGTAGGGCTCAATGAAATCTGATTGGTTTGAGAGTTTTTATGTTTCTGAATTCCACATTTCCATTCGAACCATATGTATAACCTATAAAGTAAAAGAAATTATTAGTTAACTCCACAGGATGCAAAATGTAATGACTTAATTTACTTTTACAAATATACCCAAACCAACACTGAATACTATGTTGGGCTGGATGATGGAGGTAAAAAACTGTGATGTTCTTGTACATTTAGTGATATTGGTTGTGATATATCCACAATCTCCTCACTTCTTTGTCTTCCATTGTCACAAAACTACAACACAACGCTTTGTGTGTGTTTTAGTGTTTGGTCATGGCTAGTCGGGTCAGACACACTGCTGTCCAACGGGGACAAATTAAAGGTTCATTTTTGTGTTGTAGCGTTTGGAAATAACTTAGTTATTTTAACTACACCCTCTTCAGATAAACATTAGAACTTATTTCTGGTTTATAATGAAAAGTGATGGTCAACAGAGGTCAAAGATCAGAGGATATAGCCTATTTGGTGAGGCTACAGTGTTTTTAAAACAACTCCTGCTCCTGTAAAACCTCTACACTTTTACATGAGACCATGTGTTTACTTTCTTTCAACCAATGGCTAAATTGGCCTTGTGTGATGTCACTGCTGTGTATAATCCATGCTGTGGTAAATGAATGATGAACAACACCTAAAAATGACCCAGATATCCCTATAAGTGTGTTTAGACCTCTTTAACTGAAGGACATTCATGTTGTTAAATGGGTTCATCCTTTTGAGTCATGGCTGCTCTCAGTCTTTACAATCTGCAAGAGGAAAAAGAGGAATAAGGATGTCCCCTCTTGGTCACTTCTCTGTGTGAATTTCTCTTTTTCTGTCCTTTTTTATCTGTTTCTCTTTCCTGCTACGCTTCGCTTTCAGCCCTTTTGCTGCTTGGTGAGTTTTTCTATCAGCTGCTTTTCGTCAGTGTCTATTTCTCATCCGCCCCTGTGTTGTTCTATCTTTCCCCTCATTTTCTGCTTCATTATAAGCTTCCTTTCTTCCACTTTGGTCTGTTTCATTCTTTTTTATTAGTCAGATTCTGTGACCCATCCCTTTGTCATGTATTACCTTCAGAGCTCTTTCTATTTTTCCACCCCAGCCAGTCCTCACAGAGTATTTCCTTCTAAATTGGCCTGTTTGACATAGTTTCACTCTAATGTATTGTCTTGTTTCTTGTCCAGGCTCAACAGTCTGACTATTGGGGACTCGGAGCGCAAATCCTCTGCCAGCCAGCAAAGAGAGTCGATGGTTGATGTCTTCGCTGATGGCACAAGTAACAGCCTATATTAGCTTATTTCTAATATGAGGCAGGGTTTCATACTAAGGTTTCATCTCCTCTTTGCGGACAGGTCCTGGTCTTGTCCATAGGTGTGTGGTCGTCCAAAAGGACCAGCTTGGTTTTGGCTTCACCGTGTGTGGAGAGAGAATCAAGCTAGTGCAGAATGTCAGACCAGGTGAGACACAAGTTCATCATCATCATATCCACGATTCTCTTTGTAACTAACTCAGGATAAAAGACTCTTCTCAGCTGTTGAAAAAGAAAACACACAAACTGCTAACTTCAAGAAAAGTTCTCTTTGTGTCCTTTAATTGTTCCTAAATTGGTTTCTGTGGTAACTTTTACTGCCAAGTTTGTCCCCAGCTCACTGTAATGTTTCTCTTTAATCATTTAACAGGGTATTTTATGGCTCTGAAGGCCAAGTATCATAAACTGGAACAGACACTTGGTTGTTTTCCAAAATGACTCTAATTACACTCGTATAATATGATCCAACGACAGGCCTTGATATTAGAGACAACTAAGATAAAGCTGTTATTACATCACAGTTTTATAAATATTCAGGTTTTACAGTAAGGGGATTCTATTTGTGTCTAAACAGTTCAACTCTAACTCAAGTAACAAGTACAAATAGTACAAGAAGTACAAATCCTCCATGTGGTTTTTATCTTGTGAGTTTTGTAGCCGACGTGTAGCAGGACTGATCCTAAATCAGGTTTCAAAACAAAAACAACCTCATAGACTTATTTCTGATCCAGACAGCCTTGAGTCCCCTGTGTTGTGTTAAAATAAGGCTGGGTGTCCTTAAATTTATTTTCATACTATTTTAGCGATACCTGGTTTTTAATACCGGTACTTTAACGATACTTTTTTTGATACCTGTATGTATAATTCTTAGAGAAAATAACAATGTTCTAAAAGTTTTTTTTTTTTTATTAAACCAAAAAGCACAGCAAACCTTAAATGCAAACAGTAAAGACACAAGATTTAAATTTGTGTATAAAAAGAAAAGGCAGTATTTCAATTGTCATCCAAAACAAAACTTAAAGAGCAAATTGAAAGTTGTTGGGTTTTTTTTAAATTCAGATAAAATTCTGTCCAAAACTACTATTTGAAATGTTTATTGAGGGTTTTTTGTTTTAAAATACATTTTTTAAAACCATTTTTCTAGTCCAAAGTGCCCCTTTTTGCAAAGCTTCTAAGAACGCTTTTTTTTTTTCATATTTGGACCTGTGATGTCACCAGAGGGAGCTCCCAGCTAGGTGGTGCTGCTACCATGTTGTCAGATGTAGATAAATAAAGTATTTGTAGGATAATTTAACACTCTGTACGATCAATAATCCCACAAATATGATCATTTGAGCCCTTTGTTGTGTGGAGTTTGTGTAACAGATGCTTGTTTTAATCATTGTGTTAGATTTTTTAAAGCTAAAACTACTTTAACATCTCCAGACTGGCCCCGCTCGAGTCTACCAGCTGCCTGCTCGCTGTCGGCGAGGAGTTGTTAGTCTTAGGTTAGAGCTAGGGGTGCACCGATCGATCGGCGCACCGATTGATCGGCGCACCGATTGATCGGCGCACCGATTGATCGGGCTCGATCACGTTAATTTGAGGGGATCGTAAATCGACCATATTCCCATCCGATCCTCGATCTTGGTTCTAGGCTTTTAAATCAGCTTTTTTCTCCTGTTCCCGGGAGGTGCAGACTGCCTCCCTCCCTTCCGCGCGCTACATCACGTCCGTGCTACACATCAGGGTTTCCCCCAGCGCTTTATAAGCCTGGCGGCCCGCCAGACTTTCATCAGACCCCCGCCAGGCGAAACCTCAGAGTTGTACAGGAGACGAAAGCTAACAGCTGCTAGCGCGGCTGCTAACGCTTTAAACTACAACAAAGTGAGCTGGTTCAGCTCTCCACTCGTCTCTTTCTCTATAGTTGCAGTCCGTATGACAGAAAAAGCAAAAACGGAGTTCACTGATCTGAGAGCGGACAGCGTCGCTGGTGGTGGTAGCTTCAGCGTGCATCGGACACAACTGACGGCTAAATGCAGAACGTATCTTTCCAGCGTGTCTCTCATCAGAGGGGCGCGGGGGAGAACTGTCCCGTGGCCGTGATCAAACAGCAATGACTCCGCGTTTAATCGGTAGATTATCCCATAGTTTATCTGCTATGTCCTCGTTTTTAAGAGGCGCATTAAATGCACCATCAGTAAAATCTACCGGAGCCGAGTAGTCAGGAGGCACGCAGCCGCAGTTAGAAAACCTGTAGGTGAGATGAGCAGCATTAAGTGAATCTGGGTGATTTCTGCTCTGTTAGTCAGTATAGAGACACTATGTTGAAGTTATTTACGCAATGCACAGAGTTAATGCTGGAAATGTTTATTAGAGTAGATTTAACAAGTGTTTTTGTAAAATTACAGGCAGAAAGTTCTATTAATTAAAGGAGGACCTGAGAAAAGGGCTTTGGTAATGGTTCACATCTCTTGTTTTATTTTTAAGAGGCACCTTTTTTAATTGGCTTTATTAATTAATTGTTTATATTTTATATTTATATATATATAATTTTTATATGAGAGGACACTACCTCATGTTTTGTGAGTATTCATTCAATTTACTCAATAAAAATGGAAACATTAAAGTAATTGGCTTCTAGTTATGAAAAATACAGGATCGGCAAAAAAAAATCGAGATCGGCAGGAACGGTTGTCTAAAGATCGGTGATCGGCCAGAAAACTGCAATCGGTGCACCCCTAGTTAGAGCGCTCTTTAATCAAGTTGGTGTGAATTCATTTTAATAAAAAATGCTAAATTATTATGTTTGTGAATGCCAATGGGCTCTGTGCACGCAGCTACGTGACGTAAGCTCCGGTAGAAGGTCAGGATGGACGTAAACTTCCGGTAGCCGCTGGAAGCACATACTGCGCTTGCTAGTTTCCTTTCGGGAGCTTGTAAATCTTTCTTTTTTTGCAAATCTTTCTTCTTTTTTTGTGCGTGGCCTTCTATATCTTGCTTTTATGTGTTCATGTCCTAAACATGACATGTACACTGACAAAATTTGCTTTTCAATAACAAACTGATAGCAGGTCTAACCACCACTGCTGTGTGCCATTCTGTACATTATCAACAAGATCAACTTCCCACCTCCCATCTTTAGCACGGAGACCGGAAGTCTCGTACCATCCTCACGCCAAACACGGAACTGATGCGTGCACAGAGGCTATCGCCAGTCTGTCAGGACAGCGAGACAACAACGGGATAGCTTCTGGCATGGTGACTTCTGTTTGGCGACGAAAAACCCCGGCGGTCCTGGTCTAATCCAGGATTGGGTGTGATGGAGTCCCACATACCGACAAAAACATTCAGTGTGACTCTAAACAGGCGCCGTTACTTCGATCCATTCAAATTGACACCGGAACCGCTGTTAGCACGCAGCAGCTAACAGGAGCTAACGGGGAGATTTGAGTTTCGTTTCCATGGCAGGGTTTGGTACGGTTCATGGTGGGTCGTAGTCCGGTACCGATCTGCGATTTCATGAGAGCGTTTCCTTCAGCTGTCAGCTGGCAAGCGGGGTGAAACGTAAATCCATGCCGTCGCCTCATACCAGCGCTGTCCTTAACTTTGCGGGACTCTCCAGCGGGGCATTCCGGCGGGGCTCTCCAGCCTGGCTGGTCCACTGTTCCGGCGTCAGCTCAAACCGTTCAGCTGCTTCCTGTGAAACTTCTTTATAAACTCTTTAATTTTTTAACAATCCATCTAGCTCGTCCTGAATGCAGCTCAATGTTTGGAGCTCTGATTATCAATAACCTGGTGTTAAACGCTGGTTTCCGTGTACGGTTGATCTCTGCTCACAGACCCGAGTTTGGAGGTGGGTCACGGTTTACAGCTGGACCAGCAGGCAGGGTACAGCCTTACTGGACTGATTGTTTTTACCTTTTTTTAAAAAAAAAAAAACTTAATAAAATAACTTCTCGCTATAGTAATAAAGTAATAAAATAACTCTGGGGGTTTGTTTTGCTCGTCACAAGCAATGATCAGTGGATCAGTTTTCTATATAGAGAACTAATGGGCTCGCTGCACTGTCGTCACTTCCGGTTTGCTGAAAAAATATACAATTCTCACAAAAATGAATCCAAAAGCCTAAATAAGCTGAATTTGTGTAAATTTTTATTCAGAAAAAGTTTTTATTATATTTCTCTAAACATTTGTTTAAGGGAGTGTTTAAGCTGCAACTTGCCCTTTAACAGTGTGAATATAAAGTGCAACCTATTCTTTGGTGTACAAAATACAAAACATCTACTCTAAAAAACTGAAATCAAAAGTATTTGAATCTCAAATCAACCAACAAATAAATAAAAACTAAAAATAAGAGGCAAAAACAGTCAGTAAGAGCCGTCTTCCCCCTCACACACCTCCAGAGTTTTGTTGATGCAGCAGAGGATGAAGGCTGTGAACTAGGGTCTGCTTTTTTTGCAGTCGGATTGTACACGCTGCAGCTCGCAAGTTGATTACATGCACGATTAATTGCTTTGACTAATTGCTGGTATTCCTGTTTTTTGTGGCGCAAATCTTATTGCACATGTTGCATTTTGCTCTGTTCCCGTTTACCTTTCAAAAATGCAGCCAAACATTTAGATTTTTTTGGCATTTTCAACCCAGGACTTGTTTAGCTTGCAGGACAACTGTTGTTGAAATGGAGAGGAGGGGCTGTGTGTGAGTAAATGAGCTATTCTCCTCCATGCATCACCTAATGTGGAGCAGAGCAGTGGTGGAAGAAATAAAACAGCACATTTACAGGGACATTTTATAGTAAAAGTACCTAAATTTCGCACAGAAAAAAATGATTTATTTTGGTATTCTGTACCAAACAAGTACCACATTTTGGTACCTGGCCCTAGTTAAAATAATAATAATAATAATAATAACTTTATTTATATAGCACCTTTCTCAGGTCAATGACCACAAAGTGCTTTACAATTAAAACAATTATAAAAACACAAAGGATAAAACACAAAATAAGAACTTGATAAAAAAAATAAAAAAAACATCATGCAACATAAAATCAGTTAAAAGCCAGCCTGAATAAATGAGTCTTCAACTGTTTCTTAAAAGAATCAACAGAATCCAGGCAACGCAGAGGAGGAGGTAAAGTGTCCCACAATCTTGGAGCCACTACTTTAAAAGATTTATCTCCCCTGGACTTAAAATGTGATCTAGAAACCTCCAACAGCCTCTGACTAGCAGACCTCAAACTAAGAGGAGGACTGTAGAGTTTTAAAAGGTCTGAGATGTAAACAGGGACCTGACCACGCATGGCTTTGAAAGTAAAAACTAAAAGTTTAAAATGAATTCTAAAATGCACTGGTAACCAGTGCAGGGATCTTAAAACTGGAGTAATGTGCTGACTCTTTGGTGTGTTGGTTAAAAGCCTTGCAGCAGCATTCTGAACTGACTGGAGGCAAGACAGATCTTTCTTGTTCAGACATGTAAAAAGGTTGTTACCGTAATCAAGGCGAGATGAAATAAAAGCATGACTAATCATCTCTAATTCTGCTTTTGACACTAGTGTTCAGATCTTAGAGATAGATCTCAATTGAAAAAAGCAGTTACGGATTAATGTTCGTGAATGTTCCTCTAATGACATGGCATTAAAAGACAATTTAATTAAAATATATTTAAAGTGAGGTGAGCCTGGCTCGCCTTCTAATCAATCTAACAGTTTACATGGTTTATTTTTCAGTTCTCAAAGGTTGCTGCTCACTTTGTTTGACAGTGATCTCACATTTCACAAAATCTCACATCAGTGATGATGACGGATAAACTGTGAAAACACTTTCTCCTTCAAAAGAGCAGAAATCGTTTCTGCAGCTTCACGAACTGGAAGAAGTGTTTGGAACATGTGTGTTGTTTTAATAAATAAGTGATTTAATATCTCCGAAAACACAAGAAATATTCAATAAAAAGCTTCCTAAAATTTAGAAAAAGCTAACATTTTAATGCAGTTTTTTAAGATTGTGAAAACTCTTGAGTTTTTAATTAAAAAGTTGAAACTAGTTGGTTTTGGCAGAACAGTGTTGAGCATATATGTACTGTTCTTGTATAATAAACTATGTAAGCTGCTGGAAAATCTTACACGCTCACATTAAAAAGCTTGAATTTGATTTGACCAAAAGTGTGAGAGAACCCTGATGAGTCCAGCCTCTTTATCGGCCTTCTGCTGCTTGTTTTATAACTTTGTAAGAGCGTTTCAGGTCTAGAGCTCGCATCCTGACAAATGTCCAAAATTGTAGAGAAAAATTATCCATCAATTATCTAACTCTTTGACTCGTCTATCAGGAGATGGTTATTGATGAAAACACCCTGAAATCACCTATGAAGATATTTAATTACACTGGAGAAGCCTCAGAGTGAAAACCCCTATAAAGTATGAATATCTGGACATCTTTGTTTCTGTTCGGTAATCGGTCACATCTATTACACACATCTGCTCACAGCTTTATGACAGTGATCAGTATTTATTCCCAGAAACTACAGACAATGCTCCTCCCTCCTCAACAGGAAGTTTTGTGTAAACAGATTTTTAATGCAGTAACTCAACAGGCTACAGATCCTCCTGTGGATGATTGTGTTCTGCTCAGACCTTTGTGCCCACATGGACTGTGCTTTGTGACGTGATGATACAGAACAGATAAAACCATGAGTCAGACCAAGAGCAGAGGAAGAAACGCAACAAAGGACACTTGGACTGTGTTGGAAATGTTCCCTTGTTCACTCTCTACATTGAGTTCACTATAGTTATAGAGTTAGACCAGAGTCTGTTTGTTGTTGATGCTTTTCCAGCTCTGCTTGAATGCATTTGTCATAAGTATGCAATGACTTTTCAGTTCAGTGTCATAAATGTGTCAGGACATACCTGAATAAAACACCTCAATCTGAGCTGATGGATGACATCATTAAGGTGGTTTTGATAGGAAATGTAATTACTATCTGATGTCATATTATATTACACATACAGTGGGGCAAAAAAGTATTTAGTCAGCCACCGATTGTGCAAGTTCTCCCACTTAAAATGATGGCAGAGGTCAGTAATTTTCATCATAGGTACACTTCAACTGTGAGAGACAGAATGTGAAGAAAAAAAATCCATGAATTCACATGGTAGGATTTTTAAAGAATTTATTTGTAAATTAGGGTGGAAAATAAGTATTTGGTCATAACAAAAATTCAACTCAATACTTTGTAACATAACCTTTGTTGGCAATAACAGAGGTCAAACGATTACTATAGGTCTTTACCAGGTTTGCACACACAGTAGCTGGTATTTTGGCCCATTCCTCCATGCAGATCTTCTCGAGAGCAGTGATGTTTTGGGGCTGTCGCCGAGCAACACGGACTTTCAACTCCCTCCACAGATTTTCTATGGGGTTGAGGTCTGGAGACTGGCTAGGCCACTCCAGGACTTTCAAATGCTTCTTACGGAGCCACTCCTTTGTTGCCCGGGCAGTGTGTTTGGGATCATTGTCATGTTGGAAGACCCAGCCACGTTTCATCTTCAAAGCTCTCACTGATGGAAGGAGGTTTTGGCTCAAAATCTCACGATACATGGCCCCATTCATTCTTTCCTTAACACGGATCAGTCGTCCTGTCCCCTTAGCAGAAAAACAGCCCCAAAGCATGATGTTCCCCCCCCCATGCTTCACAGTAGGTATGGTGTTCTTGGGATGCAACTCAGTATTCTTCTTCCTCCAAACACGACGAGTTGAGTTTAGACCAAAAAGTTCTACTTTGGTTTCATCTGACCACATGACATTCTCCCAATCCTCTGCTGTATCATCCATGTGCTCTCTGGCAAACTTCAGACGGGCCTGGACATGCACTGGCTTCAGCAGCGGAACACGTCTGGCACTGCAGGATTTGATTCCCTGCCGTTGTAGTGTGTTACTGATGGTGACCTTTGTTACTTTGGTCCCAGCTCTCTGCAGGTCATTCACCAGGTCCCCCCGTGTGGTTCTGGGATTTTTGCTCACCGTTCTCATGATCATTTTGACCCCACGGGATGAGATCTTGCGTGGAGCCCCAGATCGAGGGAGATTATCAGTGGTCTTGTATGTCTTCCATTTTCTGATAATTGCTCCCACAGTTGATTTTTTCACACCAAGCTGCTTGCCTATTGTAGATTCACTCTTCCCAGTCTGGTGCAGGTCTACAATTCTTTTCCTGGTGTCCTTCGAAAGCTCTTTGGTCTTGGCCATAGTGGAGTTTGGAGTCTGACTGTTTGAGGCTGTGGACAGGTGTCTTTTATACAGATAATGAGTTCAAACAGGTGCCATTAATACAGGTAACGAGTGGAGGACAGAAAAGCTTCTTAAAGAAGACGTTACAGGTCTGTGAGAGCCAGAGATTTTCCTTGTTTGAAGTGACCAAATACTTATTTTCCACCCTAATTTACAAATAAATTCTTTAAAAATCCTACCATGTGAATTCATGATTTTTTTTTTCACATTCTGTCTCTCACAGTTGAAGTGTACCTATGATGAAAATTACTGACCTCTGCCATCATTTTAAGTGGGAGAACTTGCACAATCGGTGGCTGACCAAATACTTTTTTGCCCCACTGTACAAGTCATTACTCGTTACACTTCTCCACTGAAACATATTCACCAACGCAAGCTTAGACCGGCAGCTGCAGCATGACCGTCAACATTCAGACATTATGAATTAAATTCATCCTAAACAAGATGTTAAAGGTTTCTGTATCAGACACCTGTTTTAAATCCAGCTGCACTGTGTTACTACGGTCAAAATGCATTTCATGTTCTACTTTGTGGTTTTTACTACCCTTCCTTTTTAGTTTGAACAACAATCGTTTTGAACAAATGTCACTTTTCTTCTCAAATCCTGCAGCTCAGATAGAGCAGGAGAAGCAACCCTGTACAGCTCAGAGATGCCTAGAAAAGTATCAGCAACGACTCAGATAATCGCATCATAATCAGCTGTTAGCATTAGCATGCTCTGTCGGCTAAGGTCACAAAGCATTATGGTCTATTTCCACCAATGTGGTGTACAACGTATGTTCACTACTTGTTTGAACCACGTGACGTGTTTCTAAAGCCCTGGATAGTGAACAAAAAGAAACGGTTTTAATTTCAAACACCAATAAAAAATGGCCGACTCCCTATAAAGCACCGTAGATAGTGAACAAGAGGACATTTCAAACACAGCCATATTCAGAGGGAACATTGTGATTACTCGTTATCCCCAGTTTGAAACGTTTATCATTCAGAGACCACAGAGATGCAACAGCTGTAAAATTCTTGGAGGAAAATTACTCAAACTTCAGTTTTTTAAAATAAATTCTTGAAAAATCAGCACATTTTCACCATCCGTTAGGCTGGAGTGTAAAACTGTTAAACAGCTGATCCATAAACAGTATAAGTTTGATTGAAATTTAATATCAAGGCATTTACTGTAAGCTCCATGCTAAAGACGTGAAATATTAACATTGAGTTTTTTCAGAGTCTTAACAGTTTTCTTTACTCGTTCTCAGGTGGAGCAGCGGTCAAGGCCGGGGTTCAGGAGGGGGATCGGATCATAAAGGTTTTCACAGCTTCCTGTTACAGACACGTTAAACTGTGAAGGTGGTACTCTCCCCCTGAGTTAAATCTGTCTCTGTCTCAGGTTAACGGCTCGCTGGTGTCCTCCATGTCGCATCAGGAGGTGGTGAAGCTCATAAAATGTGAGTTTGAAACCAACCTGATATTGGTCTTGTTTGTCTTTTTGTTTTCTTATCTGTTTGGTTTTCTTTATCTCGTCCCTTAGCTGGAACTTACGTCGCCCTGACTCTACAAGGACCGCCCTCATCAGTCACCTCTGTCCCCTTGGAGCCCCTCCCCTATGACCTCACATCCAATCAGAGAACTTCTATGAGTGGAGAGGCTCTACCCCCTCCACCTCCTCCTTTACCATCTGGACTGAGCAACACCCCATCCCAAAGAATCACTGGACCCAAACCACTTCAGGTGATTGATAATTTTTAAAGTGTTTTATCATTTAAATAGATTAAGATAGATGTGTGGTTTAAATATAAACATACTTATTCGTAGGATCCAGAAGTGCAAAAACATGCAAGTGAGATACTCAGGAAGATGCTGGAGCAGGAAGAGGCTGAACTACAGGTACTAGTCCAGTCCAGACTTCTCCTTTTTAATTCTATTCTCTCGTAAATCCCGTGTTGGTAACCAGACCCTGTTGGACTCATTTGCAGGGCTTGATGGAGGAACGGTTGAGAAACCCGTCGCCATCACTGGAGGAGCGGATTGAAAGCGCTAAGAGGAGAGCTCATCAAGTCCGAGTCAAGATTCAGCAGGACCTAGTGGGTGGAGCAGGACACGTTATTCATTTATAGATTTCATATTTGTTTAAATTAGGGATGCACCGATACCAGATTTTTTCAAACCGAGTACATACATTTGAGTACTTTAGAACTGATACAAGTACTAATAAATTCCATTGGTCTAAATCATGGTTTGGTCCATGAATGAATTACTGGTTCTTTACTGAATCAAACTTCAGGACTATGAGGATTTGGACAGCGTGTGTATACTACAACAAAGTAGGATGACTTCAATCTCCTCCAGAGAGCCGAGCATCATGCTACATTATATAGTATTCAATCTGTAGTATTGGTGTGCTTCTACGAATATGAGTTTACTACATTTGTATTGGACTGATATCATCTGTGCATCCCTTGTTAAAACATTCTCTCTAGGACTCCCACTAACAACTCATTTTATTTAATTATTCTATCTACTAGGGATGTCCCGATCTGATCACGTGATCAGAAATTGGGCAGATCACATGATTTTAGACTCGATTGTAATCTGTTACCTCCCGATTGGAACTATATATATATATATATATATATATATATATATATATATATATATATATATATTCTCATTATTTTTTAACACATCTATAGTCAGGGTTGCACACAAGCAAAAGTGCACCAGATATCGTGTGTGTACCGAACCCCTCTTCCGGAACGCGCCTCTGTGGACCGGTACCCTTGCAGCACCGACCGCAGATCCCGCTAGCTGCTGAACTTCACATCTAACTGCGGGGGAGCTGTGAAGGAACGCTCACACTGGGGAAGCTGCAGACTCTAGACACAGTACTGTCAAAGACCCTTAAACGACGGGAACCACCAGCTTCGCCGTCCAGAAGCCCTGAACCTCCGTCCAGGGGAAAGGGCTGTCAGACCGCTGTGGAGTTGATGCCTGGAGCAATGCACGCACGCTGCACCCCACTCCCCACCCTCTTGTGGCGAGGATCTGCACACCGAACATCAGTCCCAAGTTTTCTCTTGAGGACCTCAATGAAAAAATATGCCCACCCCTTTACCTCTTTAGTTATGCGATGGCACAGAGTTAGACCTCTTGATGCCACACAGAAACGGCAACGTGTGCAACATGGCATCACTTTGTTGGAGAGGCGCTATTGGTTAAACACCGGCAAAGTAGAACACAGAAGCAGCTTGAAGCAGAAAGCGTGAGAATGTCTGCGGTCTGGAGGTATTATAAAGTTGTTAACGATGACATTGTGGAAATATCGGATCCTCAAAATCAAATGACTCAGACTCGAGGGCAAAACCCCCCCTGATCTTTACTATCCACTAATTTCTCCAGAAACCAAAATCAGTTTTATTTCTTTTAAACTGTTAAGTTTGATCATGAGCACAAAATTGAACAAATGGTTTTATAATAAAGTACAAAACAAAGTGATACAGTAAGTTTAGCTTTATCATTTATTTGTGTGATATTATACAAACCTGAACATAATACACACAGACAGCATTAATCAACTCCCGGCTCCGTTTCAACCATTAACAGTGACTTAAAACATGAATTCACTGGTAAACGAAACAAACAGCTGTCTGACTTCACAGACTGTTTATCAGCTTAAAACAAAACCTCGGTGGCTTTGTTAATTCAGGTTAGTTTATCAACAACACCTCCTTTGT
Organism: Callopanchax toddi; assembly: GCA_006937965.1. Lineage (NCBI taxonomy): Eukaryota > Metazoa > Chordata > Actinopteri > Cyprinodontiformes > Nothobranchiidae > Callopanchax > Callopanchax toddi. The sequence continues at coordinate 342,521 of SSNR01000120.1, read as the reverse complement.
GTGTTGTGCTGCTGTCATGAGCTAAACATTCAGCACAGCCAGTAATTTTTATTTGAATTGACAAAAAAACATATAATTATAATTTATTTCACACAATAATCATGATTCAGTCTTTTCATACATCCACAGCTGATTGGCTGCTAGATTGGTTTATGGAAATCCGTTTAGGTACTTAAATTTTAACTTTCTAGTACAATTAACATTCGAAGTTTCATTTTTTTGTCTCAGGATGGAACACGATCAGACTCGGTGGCGAGTTACGTTGTTGCAGGAGAAGGTCTGTATCTCAGTCAGCTTCTCTTTTATAGGACTTTTCAAATATAAAGTCCCTCTACAATAAAAACATTTATTATATCAGTTAATTTGATGCATTCTATTAAAAAGCTTTCCGTTTTGTGACAGGTCGACTTTCCATGGAGTTCAGTGAAGGAGAATTGGAGGTGAGCTTCACAGTCTTTGTCCCAACAGGTTGGATGTGTGTAGTCATTCCACTCATCCCATTCCCTTCACCCTCCCTCGTTCTCTTCCCCTTCGACTCCCTCCTCAGACCTTTGAGAGCCCCTACTCCTCCCCCTCATTACCCTTCAGGACTCCCAATCACAGACGCCAGAGCTCCGACACACACCACCCGCCTGACACGGTGAGACTGAGACGTTTGTTTACATTTTTCATTCTCAGATGCACGTTATGTGTCATCATTCTGCACTAAAGGTCAAAAATCATGCATTTGCACTGAAAACGACACAAATGTGTTACCAAGTGAGTTGATTTTAATTATTGTTTTAATCTGTGTCTCAGGGTGGAAAATGTCATATTATCAGCCCTGAAGATGAAGATGATGATGACGCCAATTCCTTTAACGAGGTCTGTTCCTGCAGTCTGATTTTCTTCTCTCTCTCTTTTTGAAAAACATCGTCTTTTTATTAAAATTTTCTGTGCTTTTTTATACAGGTGTATATATATATATATACTAGGGCTGCCAGATTAAAGCAAAAAAGTTAATCATGATTATTTTGATTGAAATTGAGATCTCAATTATTGAAGATGGGGAGGGGTGCTTGCTTGAGCATGCGCTGAAACTGAAAGTAAGTCGTGGGCTGCGCTGCTCGTCTCAGTCCGGACTGGCCCAAGGTTAAGGCCGGTTCACGCGGCAGGATTTTCAAATTGTCTGCCGATTTTAAATCATAAGAGACCGCACTCGTGGTGAGAAATTTTCCTTTAAAAATCGCGGACACTGACCGTTCTAATCCTACAGTGTGTGGTGGGATCACACACGAACCGATTTCACACACAAACATTCCCAGATCAGACGTGAAATCTCGCAGAACTTCACGAGATCAAATGTGACTTCGGAGTAAACAAACATGAAAGCTTTTATTTTTATTAAAAACAATGAACGGGAGGTGTTTTGGGCATGTCGGCAGGAAGCCCCCGGGTCGACCCAGGACAATCTGGAGGAAATACATCTCCAGGTTGACCGGGGAACGCCTGGGTGTCCCAGCTGAGGAGCTGGTGGATTTGGCCGGGGAGAGGATGGCCTGGGATGTGCGACTTAGAATGCTGCCCCCGCGATCCACACCCGGATAAGCGGAGGAAGGCGAGGTGAGGACAATGAACTTGTGACAGTTTAAAAAATCCAAGCAGCTGTTTTGATGAGAGATTCATTTTGCTCTGCACAGCGGAGTCTGTCAACTCATTCTCTGATTGGCTACACATCAATCTCCACAGGCAGATTCTCGGGGGACACCACATGCTGTGATGTCAGGTCTAGAAAATCCAACATGTTCGATTTCACAGATTTGCGATTGGAGCGGTCCTGACGTCGTTCTGAGCGGACCAGAGCGCTCTTAACCCACCACACACGAGAGGATGATCTGATAAGATTATCTTTAGCGATCAGGCGCCTCCGGAGGAGGAGAATTGGGGCAAAAATCATGTTAAAATCCTGCCGTGTGAACCGGCCTTTACCATTATCAAGAAAATGCCTGATGGCCAGTCCAGCCCGGTTCACATCCAGACAGGCAGGTGCCATTGACTCCTCAGGTTTAATAATGGTTTAAAACCCAGATTGTAATTGAGATTAACATTCGATTTATTGTGCAGCCCTAACATGCACACTACAAAACAAGGTTACAGGAAAAAATGTGAGCATTTGATATAATTAACTATATACACTATAAAAAAACTAAAGGGAACACTTAAATAACACAATGCAACTCCAAGACAGTCATACTTCTGTGAAGTCAAACCATCTACTTAGGGCAACACTGATTGACCATCAGTTCCACCTGCTGTTGTACAAATGGAATAGACACCTGGTGGAAATTAGAGGCAATTATCAAAACATCCCCAGTAAAGGAGTAGTTCTGCAGGTGGTGACCACAGACCACGTCTCAGATCCTCTGCTTTCTGGCTGACGTTTTGGTCACTTCTGAATGCTGGTGGTGCTTTCACTCGAGTGGTAGCACGAGACGGAGTCTACAACCCACACAAGTGGCTCAGGTAGTGCAGCTCATCCAGGATAGCACATCAATCTGAGCTGTGGCAAGAAGGTTTGCTGTGTCTGTCAGCGTAGTGTCCAGAGCATGGAGGCACTACCAGGAGACAGGCCAGTACACCAGGAGACTGTAGGAGGGCAACAACCCTGCAGAGGGACCGCTACCTCTGCCTTTTCCAAGGAGGAACAGGAGGAACACTGCCAGATGTGCATGTGTCTGCTTAAACGGTCAGAAACAGACTCCATGAGGGCCTGACACCCACAGGTGGGGGTTGTTCTTTCAGCCCAACACCGTGCAGGACGTTTACCATTTGCCAGGAAACATCAAGATGGGCAAATACGCCACTGGCACCCTGTGCTCTTCAAAGGATGTTGCAGGCAGCAAAACCTTCTCCACAGCATCTCCAGGCTCTGTCACGTCTGTCACTTGTGCTCAGTGTGAACCTTCTTTAATCTCCATGTTACCACTAAGTAGTGAAAGCACCGACGGCATTCAAAAGTGACCAAAACATCAGCCAGAAAGCAGCAGAACCACTCCTTTATTGGGGATGTCTTGCTAGTTTTCTATAATTTCCTCCTGTTGTCTATTCCTTTTGTACAACAGCTGTAAAACTGATGGTCAATCAGTGTTGCTTTCTAAGTGGACAGTTTGAGTTTACAGAAGTGTGATTGACTGAGTTACATTGTGTTGTTTAAGGGTTCCCTTTATTTTTTTGAGCAGCGTACAGATAATAAAAAATGAAGAGTATAATAAATCAACCCCTTCAATACACTTGTTCATCCCTACCCAAGTCTCTACCCTACGTCCTCACACCAGCCTTCCCCGTAGGCGGAGCACATTCCGATCAAATAAATTCACCTGAACCATCGATGAGTCGACACATTAAGAAAAGGGCCCCAAATGTTTTAAAATTTCTCAACAGAGTGTTGAGGAGAGCATCTGATCAAGTTTATGGCATGACATGAGATCATATAACCTCTGCTTATGAGTTGGGAACAACCCATCCCTCCACCTGATTAGAATTACTCATCTTGCCAACAGAGAGCTAAACAACAACACCTGTTTTTTAGAGGCTGGTAAAGTAAGTAGTGAGGCCCATGTTTCACCTGAGGTGGTCATGCTCAAGTCTTCCTCTCACTCTGCAGTGAGTTTGAATGAGGAGGGCTGTGTCAGATTTAGCGTTTCACTATAAAGCCACTAAGTCAGCCCTCTGTGGGTTCTTCTCTTTTTTTACCTGAATGTTTTTTCTTCTAATCTCCTAGCTGTTTCTCACCGTCTACTTGATTTACGCTCTTTTCTGTGGTGTTCTTGCAGATGGATGGCTCATTCCAGGACATCGAGTCACTGAAGTCTCGTCCAGCACACCTGATGGTTTTCATGAGATACCTCTTCAGCCAGCAGCTGGACTCCAACCCTCTGGTGAGAAGAGATTTGGAGTTTTACTGAAACTAAGAAAAGTAGTTTACTTTTTATATTCTCTACTTTCGCTTTGCTTTAATTCTCTGTTCCTCCTAAGACTTGTTTTTTTAGATTGTTGAGTCAAATTGATTGTAATTAAATTATTTCAAGTTTCAGTTTAAAGGTCCCATATTCTGCACTTTATATCCACTCTGAGTCTTTTCTTTTACATCTCAATAACATGTGAAAGCTCTGCATTGCAAGTTTTGTTTTAGGAGGTTGGATGAGGGGTGGAAGAACAACAGCAGCACTTAAAGTGATAATATGCAGTTTTGCATGTTTTGGGCTCCCTCTGGTGTCCGTTCTAAATCATTGCATTACACAAGTTAGCATATTGTTTCAGCTTATTAACGCCTAAATGTAACTGTTGAAATGTCTCCTCAGCCTTCATAGCTTTCTACAGGAGCGGTTATTTACTCCTTCAAAGAAATCAGCTGTGTTCAAGCAGGGAGAGATTGAAAAAAATCAGGAATCATGAGCTAAAAACACTCCAGCGTTAGCATAACAGCTAGCCACATTGGGTTAGCCTAACCCTCGTGAGACACGTGACTTCCTGGGTACCGGGACGGCGACGGAGATCTTGCAATCGTGGTATTCCGGATCTAATCACCAGATGGGGCTAAGTGACTTCTCATTAACCCTGTAAAGGGTCATATTAGCACAGACTGGCTCAAGGAAAAAATTTAAAAATATGAAAAAGTTGCATGTTATCACTTTAAAATAAGGGATGATTTAACCAATGCAGAGCTTTTACATGTTATTGAGATGTAAAAGAAATGATTCAGAGTGAATAGAAAGTGCAGAATATGGGACCTTTAATCCCTGTGAAAGTTACAAGGATGGACCTGTTGTTGTCTTATGTTAAATAAATAAGGATTGCCATCAAAACAAATGCAGTTTTATCCACCTTATCTGTATGGTGGTTTAACTGAAACATTACTCTATATTTTGAGATTTACTTTCTTAAGTTTTTCTTTTTTCTGTCCTCTGTAGCTGTTCTACCTGTTAGTAGAAGCTTATTTGGGCTGCAGTCCTAAAGATGCTCGTTCACTCGCACCTCAGATCTGCTCCCACTTCCTGGATCCAGATGCTGTATGTACTCTCACTACTATTGGCTTAGACATTTTAAAAACTAGTTTATGAACATGGAAGTCAGTCAGCAATTAACAGTTTTCTTACCTCTAGCTAGAAAGTGGGCTTTTTTAATCTTAAACTATTAGGATTTTTATTTAAAGACATTTCTCTAGAGCCTAACACGTGTAACTTTTTTGTTCTAGCCTCTGAAAATCAAAGTACGAGAGGAATATCTCAGAGATATTGGTAAGATCCCTAAAACTTCTTGAGTGGTTGACTTTTACATCCCTTTTGTTTGGTCCTCATGTTTTCTGTCATGTGTAGTTTACTGTCATGTTTTACCTATAAAACTGCGTTTAAAGGTGCAATAGGGAATTTGAAAACAAGCTAGGTGTAGCTAGCTACCTTACACAAACACTGTCCCAGAACTCTCACCCCTCCCGTTGGGTATAATCCATATGCCGCTATGTTCACCCTAGTTTTTCCTCTTTCTACCAGCATATTTTCTCTGAGGTATTTTTTAAAAAGCAATTATTGGTTGATTATCAGGTATCGGATATAAGAAGTTTGAACTTATTGGTATCGGTTAAAAAAGTAATTATTGTGCATCTCTGCTAATTTTCTCTGATATTTTGTCCATGGTGTCTTCAGAAAGTCGTCTTCATGCGCAGGAGGACATCAGAGGACCTCTGTCTGAGCTGCAGCAGCAGGTGTTGCCAGACATCCAGGAGCAGATTCAAGACTACAGGTACTTGAGTCAGATATCCCAACAATTAATCAATTATCAGGTTTTTTCCTGGCTCAAATTGAGGCAGAGGTGGTACCATCCTGACCATTCGTCAGCACATGCATACTCTGTGTACTCAACTGCCTCACTATTTTAAAGGCAAAATGTGTTTTAGTTAAGCATTCCAAATTAGGGATGCACCGATACTGGTATCAGACCCAATACCATCTAATGTACATGTTGTATCAGTTAAAGTTAACAGATACCATGAACCGATACTTAAAATATGATAAATCAGCAATAAAGTCACAAGAAATGGTTCATTTTTCACTTTAAATTTTAGTTTTATGGTCATTTCATATTTTACATCTGTTAATTTGTCTTAGTTTGGTTAGTAAAGTCTGGTGCCTTTAGTCTCTTCAAGAAAGATATAAGGTTGAAGTTGATTAATTCACCAATAGTATCAGATTGCCTGAGTGTCCCTGAGCCAGGTAAATTGAATCAGTCAGTGCTTGTCAAAGATACTGGCTCTGTGTTTTTGAGATCTGGAAAAATGACCAAAAAAAATGTTTTAATAACTTTTGGTACCTTTATGTATAATTCTGAGATAAAATAACAAGAAATAATAAGTATTAAACATTTTTTTAAAAAGTTTTCTTAAACCATCGCTTTGTGGCATATTTATGCATTTACCATTATTACCGGTATTTATTGCTCACCTCGGGAACTTTCTGTTATGTCACCGTCTTCCCCTCACACACCTCCTGACACAGCAGAGGCTGGAAGCTGAGAGACTCACTGAACATGCCGCTGCAGCAGCAAGTTAATTCCATGTGATGCGTGGCTTCGACTACTTGCTGGAATTCCTGTTTTTCGCGGCACAACTCTCATTGCATATGTTACATTTTGCTCTGTTCCTGTTTATCTTTCCAAAATGCAGCCAAACTTTAGAGTTTTTCGGAATTTTTAACCCAGAACTCGCTACACTAACTGTTTTGAAAGGGAGGGAGGGGCTATCTGCTCCTCCGTGTCTCACACCTGTGTCTCCACCCGTGCAGCTGCGCTGGTGAAGAAATGATGCGGGTTATTTACAGGGGATTTCATAGTAAAAGTAACGAAGTTGGTACTGTGTTTTTTCGGACTAGTACCGTGTTTCGGGCACCAACTAGCGGGAAAATATATTTTTGATCTTTTTCTGCTGTTTTAGAGCTTTCCGGTGCACCGCTGCTGATACAGCGCCCCTATAGTGGCGCAATGCTGCGACTGCAGTTAAAATAACATCCATATAGCTGGGGGCAGAGTGAAATCAGGCGGGGGCGGCGCAAAATTTGCTGGAGGCGGCCGCCACGCAAATTTGAACGCAGGAAAAACCCTGATTATTGATGCAAAGTTTGAGTTTTCTGGTCTGAATTTTGTCATTGTTCACATGGATTATTTACTGAGTAAAATGAGTCGGTGCACGCACACACGGTGGGGCCACGCTGACAGGCTGAGAGACGTTCTCGCGCCGTGGCCGCTGTAGATAGACATCTGCAGCCTCATTTATAAAACGTATAAAATAAATATATATGTTTATAATTTATTATATTTTATATAAAATTTATTAAACAAAAAACGGGTCAGAAAGGGAGTCACTTTCTCCGCAAACTTTAGGATTTATAAAAGAAAACGTGACAGAGAAATGTGCTAACTGCAAACTTTGCATAGGCGACGGTAAAAAAAACAACTTATTTTTGGAGATGTTCAAACTAAATAAAAGCGTATTCAGTCAATATGACGACGTGTTTTAATGAGGCGGGTCGGGGCAGAAGGTAAAAAGAGACGCAGTGATGCTGGGCGGTTTGGTGCGTGCCAGAAGTTTTCAAATGTGCAGGACCCGCGGGTCGATCAATACCCTAACCCACGCATCACTAGTTGCCGTTATCTGCTTCATTCTCATCTCCTGATTCAGATTGAAAAACAAAGAAGAAAGAGAAAAAACTTTAAATGCGTCTTTCTAAAATGATAAATCAAGTTCTTACGATTTGTGACGTTGAATACGTCATCTCCCCTTGCTTGTATTTTTTTTCCAAAAAAAGAGAAGTTTGATTAAAAAAACTGTAAATGTATCTTTCTGAACTGTTCTTGCCCACATCAATGAGCATATCTAACTGGTATTTTTTAAATGTTCCCTCTTGTTTGAGCTGTTTGTGCTAGCCTTTTCCTGCCTCACTTTCAAAGCTACAGTGTAGGAACCATAAAGAAATGTTAAAGTTTACAAAATAAGCAAAACTAACATTTTCCTCTTTGTCAAAAGGTCACCTTTGTACATTTCAATTCAATTTCAATTCAATAAGTTTATTTCACTCAAAAAATTCAATATACAACATCAAATCAAAATACAAAATACCATACAATTTTAGAATCACTTGATCGTTCCTTGTAAAGCTGAATTTTATTAATCACAATCAGGTTTCTTTAAAGTAATAGAACAATTTCTCATAGCTCTTTCTGACTTATTGAGGGAAGTAGTTCATCCTGAAATTGGAACCCTTTGTTACTAAGAGCGAATCAAATGTGACTCAGGAATTGATTTGGATCGAGAATCACTTAGAATCGAAAGTCTAATCCTATGCTGGTGAACGTTCTCAACTGTTTTGTCGGTAGTCCGGGAATTCTCAGTCTGATTCTACAAAAGTGAGGAGAAGTGACATCTGGCCTGAAAATCGTAACATTTCTGTAGATGTGCATTTATCTGTACATTGGTTTTTGTTTATTGTATATGCATCTTGAAGTTTTCGTTCTAATTAAAGATTTTTTTTCCTCTTAAGATTAAGGAAAAAGGTCAAAAAGTTTCAAATCTCCCAGATCGCTGATGGAACTGTTATTTTCTGAATCTGAAGGTGAGCTGCAGATGTTTAGTGTGCTTGTGTGTGTTGACAGGAACAAACAGAAGTTGGGTCTGGGCTCTCTGTTTGGAGAAGGAGACCTGCAGCTCCTGGACGGAGACGCCCTGAAGGAGAGACAGGTGGTGGACCAACAGGTCTCTGCTCTGTGGGAGATTCTGTGAGTCTGCCTCTTCACACTAAAACTGAAGAACGTCTAGGTTCAGTGTTTATTTCTCCATAACACACACACACACACACACACACACACACACTACAACTTGTGTCATTTGTGCCACAGGATCAGCTCTTAAAGGGATATTTTAAAGTGACGGAGCAGGTTGTCATCCTTTGATAGGAACAGTACTCATGGCTAGAGACACTGCTGCTGAACTAGCAGCTCATTTTTGAGTGTTTAAAACAACCTTTGGTCAAAGGAGTCACACTGATGCATTACATTACCATGTTACCTGTTTTAAACCTCTACATTTGACCTCAAAGACTGTTTAGTTTATGGCGTTCATGCTGCTACAGTACCACACACATCAGAATAGTTGTTTGGTTGAAACAAACAAATCAAATGATCTCATGCAAAACTGTAGAGGTTCACATACAGGTCATATAGAGTTCTAACTCATCAGTATGACTTTAGAGCAAGAGTTGTTTTAACTACCCATAAAAACCTCCTATTTTGTCACTGTTCTGCAGCAGTGTTTCTCCCTATCCGACTAGAGAACTACTCTGTTTCTGGAGACTCCGCCCACTTTCAGTGATGACACCAGAGGGTGTGGTCCTTACTGTAGCCAAGTAACAGAACACTTCAAAATGACTGAAATGTTCCTTTAAGAGTCCAATAAACAGGTTATTACACAGCGACAGGCGATCATGACAAAGGTCGTTCCTCCTGATGTAAACCTGAATCACATGACATCTACCTCTTTGACCAGCAGACACACACACACACACACACACCACCGAGGCTGTGCTTTCTGTTTCCTCCTCTTGTGGATGTAACTTTGACGAACTAAACTGACGACCCTGAGTGTGTCGTTGCCATGGAAGTCATCACGCTTTTTCTTTCTTTTTCTGTTTCAGATCAGAGCATGAAGAGGACAGAAGGTAAACGCTGCTCCTTCCTTCCTTTATGATGGAAATGAAACGGTTTGCCACCTTTCCTCACATCATCCTGTCTCCTCCCCCCTCAGCTCTCCTCTGGTGTCAGCTGTCCTCCTGTACTTGCGTCACTCCGGCATCAAGCTGAGAGACTCCAAAGTGTTTCCTAGCCTGAGCATAGAGAAGGAGAAGTGGCTCGCTTTCTTAAAAACCAAGAAGGTAAGAAGAGAATCAGGATTCTGCAGGACTTCAAGAAAAAAGCAGAGAAGTGTCCTGATTATGATTTAATTTTGTCACTGATAACAATCAGTCATTTACTCCACATCTCAGTCAGAGACTAGAGATATGTCGACCTAATATTGACACATGAGTTTCAGTAGAGGATCACAGAGTAGGGAGACAGTTTATATACACACTCCAGAGTTTGTCTCATTCCTGCAAGTAAATGTCTTATTTTCACCAGTCTAGTTTAAACTATGTTTATAAACAACATTGTGTTTGTGAACGCACCTTACTGATCTGTGATCAGTATGTTTGTGTAACTCCTGCTGTAAACAGGAGATGTACAGAACCAGGAGCCAGAATACAAGCATGCGGGTTAGATCTGCTAATGACTATTAGGTCAAATAATCTGTCAATTTTTTCTCCTGATTAGTCGGCAATTATTTCAATCAATATCTGCTTCCTGTGGCTGCACTTCCTGCCTCTCTGCATTAATATGTTTCATAGTCCAGACCAGTGAAACTAAACACTCCCTCAAGCGTCTCAACTTTTTATTGATTTTCTTTGTATTTATTTTGCTCTCCCCTGTTGAATTCTCCACTACTCTACGTTCCCCCAGAGGTCATGTGGTGTATTGCAGTTATAAAAAGCAGAACACGGTTCTTTGTGAGAAGAACTGCCTGTTGAAGGCTCTGTTAACGATGCGTTGATAATTAAAATCCGCGTCGGCCATCTTTTTTTTGTAGGCGTTGTCATTGATTATGCTGACTAATCATTGCAGCTCTACTGGTGATATTAAGAGATGGTAAAAGAGCAGATAATGTTTATGAATGGTTTCAAAAAGTGTTTCTGAAAACAGCTTGACTCATGGTCACTACACGATTTAATAACGGAGCTAAACACACGTCCACAAACTGCACTACTAACATGAGCATGTGTATGTGGCAGGTTTGGTTTGATTACAGGTTTCAAACACAGCTATGATGAAGATATTTCAGTTTTCAGAATTTGAAATAAAAACGATGGTTGAACCAGGAGGTTCAGGGTCTGTTCATGTTAGTGTGTATCAAGGATGATGGAACACATGGAGCCTTTTACCCACTGAACACATGCAGTAAATCAAAGAATTGAATAAACAGGATCTTAGTCAGATTATAAATTATAATTACAAAGTTATATTTGACAGCCTAATGGATGAAGCTGCCTCTCAGTCTTCTGTTCCTTGCATAGAGACTCCAGTCTCCTCCCAGAGATCAGTGGATTGAACGAGTATGGGGGGGGGGGGGGGG
>SSNR01000120.1:278563-327151 GCA_006937965.1 Callopanchax toddi | reverse complement strand
TGAAAACAAAATAGCTAGATGCTTAGATGGCGTTCCGATTGGAGACCCTGTAGTCCTGCTGGGAGACCTCAGCGCTCTAGTGGGCTTTGATGATGTGACTAAGAGGAAAGTGATTGGGAGGAACGGCCCACCTGATCTGAACCTGACTGCTGTTTTGTTATTGGACCTCTGTTTCAAGTCACAGTTGGGCCTTAATGATAATGAACACCATTCAGACATAGGACATTTATCAGTACACTTGGTACTAATTACAGCCCAGAACCAGAGGCTGTGTTTTAACTAGATCAGACTCCCAGGAAACGATCGCTCAGAGGTACTGGAGGAGGGTTGGGTCGATACTTGAATCTCAGACTGAGTGATCTGGTTTTTGTCCTAGCTGAGGTAGGGTTGGGCAATCAGACGAATGTATCGACCATCGGCGATGGGCTCAGCCAATCGCCTCCTGTTTTTCAAGAACGATTTATTCGTCCCACTATAAATTAATTTCTTAATTATTAACAACGTTTGGTTGAAGTCAAAGGACGCAGCCCACGTAAAAATAATAAATAATGCTCTTTTTAAACGTTACACGCAAACTCCTCCCAGCTGCAAGCAGCCGCTTTCTTTTTTTCTTCCTCCTCCCCCGGAGAGCTGGCGGAGCAGCCGTGTTTACTCAGTCCGTAGCAGACAGACAGAGAACGGCAGCAGCTTGTGTTAAGAAAATAAATGTATCTAAATAATATCTATGGTGTGGTGGGGAGGAAACGATCAGAGGCTGGCTTTTTTCCAGTTAAACCATGTTTATTCGTCGGCTACCGGTGCTAGGAATATTTAGCGAGTCATAACATCGGTCTGGTGTTCAACTGTCTTCAGCTAAGTCTGATAAACGACAAAAACAAAATGAAACTAAAACTGAAATATGAATAAAAACCCTTCAGTGAACGTCGCTTCCATAAAATAAATCTCCGCTGCATTTTTGAAGTCTTTTTGAGCGATTTTGATGACGGAGCAGCAGCAGCTAGCTAGCTCTGTGTTAGCTTAGTTAGCACACAGCAGAAGTGTAAACACTCGAGGTTGGAGCTCTTTTCTGCCACTATACGTCTGTTTAAAGCCGAAGTAGCCCCAAACAGGCGACACTGTTTTTTTTACAACTATTTCCTCAATTTTGGGACTTCTGAGTTCTAATTTGACAAATCCATTAGTGCGTGTTTACATTGCTCCGCCCACCAATATGTCAACAGTCACCTGCGCAAATAAATCGCCCATTGTCGATTTTTGGACTGACGATAGACGATTGGAAAAAAGTTAGACATCGCCCAACCCTAAACTGAGGACCAGCCCTTTACTCTTTCTACGATGCTGGAGGCAGCATGGGAGTTTGTCCAATCAATCCTCATGTGTTGAAGCTATAGTTCTCAACTGGAAAAGGGTAAAATCCCAACTCCAGTTTGAGTATCTTGGGGTCTTGTTCATGAAAGAGGGAACAGGAGATTGACAGGTGGATCAGGACAGTGATGCAGACCCTGAGGTGAAGGAGCTAAGCCATAAAACAAAGCTCTCGATTTACCGGTCGATCTACCTCCCAACCCTCACCTGGTCATGAGCTTTGGGTAATGACTGAATGAACGAGATCATAAATACAAACAGCTGAAATGAGTTTCCTCCACAGGGTGGCCGGGCTCAGCTTGAGATAGGGTGAGGAGCTCAGACATCCAGAAGGGACTCGGAGTATAACCACTGCTCCTCCGTATCGAGAGGAGCCAGCTGGCCTGGTCAGGACGCCTCCTTGGGGAGGTGTTTTAGACTCGTCCTGCCTGCAGGAAGCCCTCAGGTCAACCCAGGACACACTGGAGGGATTATATCTCCAGACTGGTCTGGGAACATCTTGGAGTCCCACAAGATGAACTAGTGAAAGTATCAGGTGTGAGGATAGTCTGGGCTTGCCTACTGAGGATGCTGCCCACATGACCTGGAGAAGCAGCAGAGCATGAGGCGATATTCACATTTAGTTAGTTCAAATAATTTATTCTGGATTATTAAACATCGTCCTCATTATTTTCCCTTCTGAGTTGCCCTAATACACATTGTTATAGTTTTGTTGAGTTGAACATGTCTTGTTTTTTTAACAAACATCTGTAGCGTAATATAACCTGATTTTATTGTTATAGTACGGACACACTTCTACAAGGTTATCAGCAAAGTTTTGTCGGTTTTATGCTAAGCACTGTTAGCTACCTTCACTCAACTGATGGTTATGCAGGCATTCTAGATTCTCTTTGATTCAAAGGGAGACCTACGCACGTATATTTGAAAGGTATAACCCAGAAGCTGACTTAGACTTCAGTTATTTTATTAAAGGAAACAGATTAAATAAACAGACAGACGTGAGGTAGGTAGTTGCATCTTAAGAGGTTCTTCTGATGTTATTAAGCTGAGAGTTAATGACGAGAGCCCGTGATATGTTATTATCTAGGGATCTCGGCTAGAAAGGAGGGGAGCTGAGCTAACTGGATCGAGTGTTATTTATCAATAGCCTCGGTTTTACCAGGTCGGGTTGGTACCTGCTAAACCGCTCCAGATCGCCTCGGCGTGAGATGGGGTTGGAGGTTCGTCGGTGTGATCGTTGATCTGACGAACCTCAGAGTTATCCCCGGTGACGTGACGTTACCGCAGGCACGGAGGAGTCTGTCGAGTCGGTCTAGCTGGTCCATGATCGGCTGGTGCAGAGGCTACCCGGCTTTCCCATGGCAGGTGGAAAGAAGCAGACCGATGGTGTCTGGCTTCTTAGCCGGAGCAATGTTCTCGACCGGTGAGGCTGGTTACTCACGAGCTCGGTCAAAACCGAGGCCTTCCGTGTAGCGGAGGAAAACGGAGGCCGTGTTCTCTCGTCGTGGGGTTGACGAGAACTCTCACTCTCGGTAGCTTCCAGGCAGGAAGCTGACAGAGGGCACTTTGGACGCGTGGCCCAATGGGGAAAGAGTTACCAAGTCACGTGGTTCTCGTCATTAGAAACCCAGGAAGTTTAATGGATTACTAATATGTTTTAACCTTTTAGCAAAAGTAGAAATCATAAAATAATACTGATGCAACATCAACATTCATGAATACTGGAAGAAAATGAATTAATCACATTAAGACATTTCTGGACAGTGGATTAAAGGCAGTGTCTTTAGAATGAGACATCAAAGAGTTCTTAAGTTTAATTATTAATTAAAGGAAATCTTCTTAGTCTTCCGACACGACCGGTCCTGGAAGGAATGTTGATTCAGGTTACAACATAATAAAAGAGTCATTTTAATCCAAGTTATTAGGAAAAAGATGAGTTATTGTGGTGGTGAACCAGATGTCAGAAATCAGAGAGATAGTAACGCTTTGCCAGCGCTACACATCCTTTCAAGTTACCTGTGAACAAAAGTTTTTTATGTTCAAGATCATTTGAGCTACAGCAGTTTATACACGGGTCAAGAGAGATTAAAGGGTTTTAATCAGCGTCTGGTATCAAGTCAGTCAGACTTCTGGGAGTTCAGTATCAGAGAGGTTTGTTTGTTTTGGTGTTAATGAAATTAACAACAGGTGCAACAATGAGACATACCCTAAAACGGTAATGGTTTTGCAGGTGGAGGACAGAAACTGTTTCTGTCTCTGTTATATTCAAGTGCTTTGTAGTAGTTTGTATTCTACAAGGGTCAGTGGTGATTCCCAGAGCTCTACAGAGGTCCACCTCCACCAGGATGGCTCAGCAATACGTACCATTACCAGAAGGTTTGCCGTGTCTCCCAGTTTGAACTTGAGACAGCAGATCACTTTATGGCAACACACAGAAAACACAAGCTTAATGACCAACCATAACAACCATCAGGTGGTGGCGCTAAAGACGCAAATATTCCTCTACTTTCAATAAACAGCTTTTCAATTTAACCAAAACTCTTTATCAAATTCAGCCTTTTTAACAGAATCAATGACCCAAAAGTGGGTCATGACCCAATAGATGAGTCACATCAGTAGGGTGTCCTGTGCTCACGGCCCGGCGCCGTGGAGCTCCACTGGTATTTACCAGAAAACACCAGAATCAGCAGGTCCAGCTCTGCAGCCCTGAGCTTTTCACAGATAAGAGCAGGTTGACTTTGAGCTCATGTGACATTGTTCATCTTGATGGGTTTGGTGGTGGGTCAGTGGTGGTCTGGGGAGGCAGATCCATGGAGGAACACTTAGACCTGTCCAGGATACATGATGGAGCCCTGACTACTGATACCAGGATGAGATCTTTATGCATGCATGTGTTCAGACATAGGGGTCAAACAAACTACTGAGAACCACTTGGAGTTGCTGCAGTGATGTTTGGACTAGCCTGCTGCATCAGTCTTTTAGTTTAAATTTCTTGGTGACTTCACATGAAGTTGGATCATTTTCATCACAGGATTGTTGCATCCTCTACTTCCTACCTACTGAGATCTGATGTGGTTTTTGAGCAGTGTATAAACCTGCCTCCTTTCTGATTATATTTTTATGTTTTTTATCTGTTCTTGTTGTTGTACTAAAATGAAACTTGTGTCCAGTTCGCCCTGGCAGTGTGAGGAACATCATCCAGCAGTTTGAGAATCACACCGACGTTCTAGGAGAGGAGGAAGGGGATGCAGCAGACCCCCAGAGGCTGTCCTCCAGCATCCTGGGAGAAGAAGACATGGATAGGTGACTGATTTAGCTAAAGTCTTCCTCTTGTACTTTCATGTACCCATCATGTAGCACTGAAACTGAACTCCTCCCCCAGTCCGACGGTCCCGGTGCGTCTGGGACGCAGCGAGTCCCTGAAGGCTCAGGGAGAAGGCCGCCGGCGCGGCACCACCTCAGCAGGAGACTCCGTGCCCCGCTCCCGAAGCGACGTGGACATGGAGGACTGTGGAGAGGAACGGGAGCAGCCAGGCCTCCGACCTCTGCAGCACAGCGCCTCGTCGTCTGCATCCGGCAGCTCGGCTCGGTAAACATGCACCGATTCAGTCCTGATGGGGTTTTCAGTTTCTGTTAACAGCTGGAAATCAACAGCCTGCAGACAGGAGCCTCGTTAGTCATCAGATGAATGAACCCCACCCTGGCATTACCACAAACTGTTTAGGTTCTGTCCTCACGCCATCTTTCTCTCGCTCTCTCGCACTCAGGTCTCTTGAGAACCCTACACCCCCATACACCCCTCGGTCTAGACGCAGGTGGGTCACCAGGCCGTCCCAACAGAAGACCGTCACTAGTGGAAACACAAGAGGCCAACTTTTATCATTTATTTAAGAAGCTGATCAAACAATCCATTATGTGTCTTTATGCTTGTTTTCTTCATCTCTTATAGGAGCGTGGACTCCCCGCTGGCCTTGCTGCCAGATGCTGCAGCGCTGGAGGATGAGGTGTGTGACGGTCAGAACTGGCAGGAAACCGTTTCTCCTCTGGTCCTCTCTACGCTCAGCCCGAGGGAGGTGGACAGGCAGGCCGTTATTTACGGTACGCCTTGTTTTAATACGCAAAATAAACTTCTGTTAAAAACTTAGGACCTACATGTTCTGCCTGAATTTTCTTCAGAGCTCTTGACCACTGAGGTGTCTCACCTACGGACCCTACGAGTCCTGGACAGGGTTTTCTTCCAGAAGATGAGGTCTGTGCTGAACTCTGAGGAGCTGGCCTGCATCTTCCCAAACCTGCCTCAGGTCTACGATCTTCACGGTCAGTCCTCACGTCTGGAGGCGGATGTACTATTTAATTTAGCTCAAGTTTTATCAACTTGTCAAAATCAAGGTGGAGGGAAGCTGCTAAAATCTCCCCGTCCTTCATGTTTGAGCTGATTGAACAGACACTCATCAGTCAGCTGTAATGCAGCGTAAAACTCTATATGCTGATTGTGTGAAACCACTGGTACTCTACAGGCCTGTGTGTCACTGCTGTGGTTCAACTTGTTACTTAAAAACACCAAAATGGTTCCCAAACCAGAGAAAAGCACATTTCAATGTTTTTTCTTCCTCTCTACCAAGAGTTCCAGTTCTAAACCAGAGACAGAGATTGCTGAGCATCAGTCTTTCCTGTCTCCACGACTGAAAACTCCAATAAAAACTCAGTTCTATGTCTTTTCTGGGACAGAACAAAGAACCTCTTCAGTCAGGAGCAGGAGGAAGGTTCAAAGAAACCAACAACCTATGAAAGTGTTGTGTTTTAAAAATCTCTGAGTTAGTTTCACTTAGACAGAAATCATTCAGATCAAAAACACGTTTTAAACCCAGAGGATAATTAGATGTGTCAGTGATAGTGGTGTAATGAGAGCTCGTCTAACGTCGTTGAGGTAACTACTGTTGAATTAACTTAACAGTTCAGGATCTGGGCTGCAGAGAGGATATTTCGCAGTAGTCAGTCCTGGATTACATCATCTGTTGTTGATAAGCTCTGATACTCCACCTCCTTTGCTTTTTTTTTTTTTTACTCCTCATCAAATCTCTTGTCTGCTCTTATTGCCTGAAAGCCGTACAGAGAGATGTTGGAGTTAGATAATGATCCTGCATTCACAATATTCTGGCTGGATCCTCATTAGAGCTTCAAGTTTGTCCTTCTTATTCAGAAGAGGTCTCGTGTTCCCAGTTATGATCGATGGAAGTAATGGTTTAAACGTCGTCTTCTCTCTCTGCTTTGCTCCTGCTCTCTATCCCAGGGGTTAAAGTTCTCCGTCGTGGGGACGGAATTCCGTCAATTGGGACAAAAGAGAAAAAAGTTCCGTCAGATCAGATCTCTCTCTCTTGCTCGCTCGCACGTAAATAAAGATACATGAGAATAATGAAGGTCGTGAGTGCGATTTTCCAAGCAGCGTTTTATGGTGCGCTGCTCAGGAACGGGTCCTGTACAAGTCTGGCCAAAACCATGGCGCGCCCACGGCGCAGCGCTGACATCTCCGGTGTTCAGCCTTTAGCGTGGACGGAGGTGACGAGTCTCCACTAATACCCAGCAGAAAACAGTGCTGCGTCTCCACCAATAAAACTACAGCACCCCAGTGGAACAAGTGCTGCTGTGTGAGGAGCTGTGTTCAGGTGAAGGAGGCGTGATCTGGATAGACTGGTCCGGAACGAGCCCCTCAGTCCAGGATGTACGCTAGCGGTTAGGGTGACCAGATGTCCTGTTTTGTGCAGGGTTGTCCCGTATTTTCATCACTTTTAACACGTTCCACAAATTTAGACACTGTCCCACATTTACCCTTAACACCAGCGCGTCTTCGACGCATTTCTGCACTCCGCAATGGTTTGTGCTATTAAAAAAAGTTCAAACGGTTTTTGAAAGAAGTTTCTCTTGCAACTCAGCAAAGTGTTATAATGGTTATTTACGTTATTAGACCCGTGAATCAGCCTCCCTCTCACACACAAACGTAGAAGGTAGGAGAAGAAATGAGTGACACCAAGAAAAAGCAGAGTGAGAGAGAGTAAAGAGCTGTGGTCTAGCGGTAGAGCAATCGCGTTTCATATTGGAGTCCTGGGTTCAAACCTCGGTCTGAGCATGCATCCAAAATCAATGTTATTTTTCTTTAAGAAAATAATGAATAATTATTTATATTACTACATTGATTTTGCGTATTTTACTACGTGCTTCCTGCACCTGGACAGAAGTCCGTTTGGACCTGCCAGCCTCGAGCAGAGCTGCGCTTACTACCCCTATACACCCCCATCCCCCGCGAGCGGCTGATTTTCCATCAGATGAAAATATTTTGCTTCAACCCCTGCTCTATCCATGTCTCCTCCTTTTTAACTCATCGGGGATTTTGGGTTGTATTTGAGCTCTGGAGATGTCAGTTAGCTCGTTCCTCTTGCAAGTCTCTCATTACTTTAGTTATGCATCATAACAAATGGCAAAAAAAAAAATGAACAAAGTTGCCGCAAAAATCCTCCGAGCAGCACAGCGTTCAACCCAGAGTGAAAAAAGTTACTCAGAAAAGCAACGTCTTCAATCTAGAGAACAAGGAAAAACTCCAAAAACAAATATGACTTGTAACAAAACAGAGCTCCTGAGACAAGCTGCCACTTTGTTCAGTGCTATTCTACAACTAAAATACACAATTTACCTTTAACTAAAATACTTTAACATGAAGATTTTAGATTATTATGAATATTATAGTTCCTTGTTTTTTTTATCTACCCAGAGTTTGTGTTTTTAATCACCTGTCATGTAGTTACAGCAGGTTTATAACAGCATAGAGCTGCGTTCAGTTTCTGCTTTCAGCTAAAATCATGAACACAGTTTGAAATGCTGTTTATAAACGCTGTTGGCTCTTCATATCACTATGATGTTTATTAAATGTCTGTAAATACAGATCTTTGTTTATAAGAGTGTTTCAAAACTAAACTGACAACATTCTGTTTGCAGGAGTAATGAGACGAACCCTGTGGTCTAACTGTCTCCCTACACTGTGATCCTGAACTCACTAGAAGAGACGTTTTAGCTCACGTAATGACTTAAACCAGAACTAGTTAGGACCCAGTTCTAGCACCCGCACTGGAAACTATTTAGTGGAAAAAACATTCAGTTAGTCTCAATATTTAAATCTCTCCTTGTTTTTGGTTTTAGCTGCATCATTTCCAGACAACAGGTCTAAGTTCACAGCCTCATTTCAAAAACAGACAGCTCAGCATCAGTGTCTTCTAAATATGTAATAAAACTTAAGAACTAGGTATTTTTTCAGATATGCAGCAGTCTGTCACAGGTGTTAAAAGTCTAAATGTCAAACTATTAATGGTATAAAATCTTCAGTGACTTGCTGTTTTTCTATGCTGATCACCAGAGTTTTTCATGTTTTTAAAAACATGTTTGTTTGATCTGTAAATGAAGTTGTACTTTGAGTCAGTGTGTACTCAGACCTGTTCCTTGGTAAATATTAATAACTGAAGTAAATACTCAGAGGTGGTCATTACTGAGTCAATAAGATCTCTGGGTTGTTAGTTTTAAGCTTTAGACGGATAGAAAGTCACATTATTTTCATCTTCATTAGGTAGCATTTCTCTGTGATCTTAATGGAGATCTTTTAATTGTTTGATTTCTCTCCTCGTGTTGTTTCTGCATCACATCTCCACAGCAAGTCTGTGTGAGGCCATGAAGAAGCAGAGAGAGTCTCCCATAGTCCAGGACATTGGGGATGTCATGGTGTCCAGGGTGAGACGCTCGTCTTTTTCTCTAACGTGATTGTATCTGTGCTGGGTGTGTTTAGCACTCTTAACAGTCTGGTGTGTTTGTTTTAGTTTGAAGGTGCAGCTGGCAGCGAGTTTCAGGAACAGGCCTCTCTGATGTGCTGCCGGCAGACTCAGGCTCTGGAGCTCATCAAGAACAAGAAACGTAAAGATCCTCGCTTCGCCCAAATCATCCAGGTACTCTGACTCAGAGCTTTATCACATGGTCACAGAGTGGGTGTCTATATTTGGTTACACTAATTCCTGTAGTCATTTATGTCTTAAGATTTGACACTTGATCATGACGAGGATAATCAGTGGTGAATGGAAGCATCCCTACTAATTCTGTTAGCAGGTCTGTCATAATTTTAGTCCATTTTTACTCCCCTCTGCTTTAAAAAGAAAGAAAAAGCATCAAAATTTTGCATTTTAATTGGGAATAACCCACTATAACTGTCGTGGTACATCAGGCAATTTAAGAAGAATTTTTGCCGAAACACTGAGAAAAACAGACAAAAATGGGATTTTTGTGAAACAGGTGAGTAAACCCCACCTCGTTTGGAGCTCTGCAGCTCAGGTAGACTTCACGTTATTCCTACAAGAGTGTGATTTCAACTAGGGCTGTTTCGACCGATTTACATGAAAAAAACGTGATCTGTAAATTCTGATATTCTCCTTTTAGCGCAGATCATACCCGCCGATCAATAGCTCCTAAACCAGAGGTCACTAGGCGCACAGAAAATCAGCTGGTTCGCAGCTTGGCCCTAGGAGAGGTCAGGTGGCGAGGTCGTAGATCTGACTCACGCACCGCCACACTGCGTCCCCTCACGCAGCTCCAGCAATAGAGTCCGCTGCTGCTGCACATTGCACAACACCACCCATTGGGAAGCTGAGATGATTCTTCAAATTGGTATTATAAGACAATAATTTACATAATAATGACAGAGTTGGAAAGAGCTTGCTCGCTTATGTGCCAGGAGGAGACGATAAAGCAGTGCGCCGCAGGTGGATCAGACAGGTGGAGGGAGGAGGAGCTGAGAGAGCAGCAGGTAGACTCTTTAGTAATGATCAGATCATTGTCAGTAATTAGTTCGTTCTTTCTGGGCAAAAAATGGACCAGAGTGTCAAAACAATGCTGACTTTTCTGTGTCTGAAGTAGAAAAAAAACGGTTATTAACCGTTAAGGGCTTCAATAGCCGGTTAAACAAAAATTGGAAAACGTGCATCCCTAGAGTGGTCAGTGACTTTATCAACACACTTGGGTTGTCACGGTATGAAAATTTACCTTCACGGTTATTGTGACCAAAATGATCACGGTTTTCGGTATTATCTCTGTATTTTTTAAAAGGATGTTGAATATGTTCGACTAGACAACTAAATAAACCCTTTATATCAGGATAATATTGTCCTCAGCTTGTGTCCTTCCTGTGAGCTTTTCAGATCTGGGGAGATGTCATCAGGCAGTAATCATTGTTAAATTCATAATAATTCATAATCAGAATAGCGACTGTAGATCAGTTGACCGACACCCTATTGTACTGCATGGGCCACCGTACTTGACAAAAACAACCTCGTTTCTATGATTACCCGTCGGACTTTAAGGTGGTCTCTGTACTGCTCCTGCTCCCCGCAGCATGGCTAATAAACCACCAGTTATTTTCTGCTAAGCTGGAGTTCTGGTGAACTTATTCTGACATGCTTCATTAAGCAGCGTCAACAGCGATCTGCCCGCTGGGAGCCCCGTAGCCTCATTTCAATACGGGGTGTCCGTCCGCGACTCGGTTTATGTTCTGGCAGTGGTGCTCGTTGCATTCTCCCTCAACCCAAAGTCCTCACATCATGTATTTCAGCTAAAACGCTAAACGTTACCTTAATACGTTCTCTTGCAGTGACTGTAGAGTTGATGGTCACACAGACGCGTTGCCTGTTGCTTCCTTTCGCACTTTTTCCCGGCACGTTCCGCAAACTGTCCCTCTGCATTCTTCAAATATCCAAAATATGCCCATACTTCCGTCTTTGTCTTCTTTGAGGCCTGATAGATGTCCTCAGCGCTGTTTTCTCCTCTTTTCGCCGTCATTTTAGCTTTAGCTTAAGAAAGTTGTGAATGTAAACACTACAAAGTGCGCAGAAGCTTCCCAGAGGGGACGGTGGCCGGGAAGCTAACCGTGCCAAAACCGCGAACGCGGTTAACCCACAGAGATAATATAGTTTTTTAAAAACATGACGGTAATAATTATTGTCAACATTTTTACCGGGGTTTACCGCGAAACCAGTAACCGTGACAACCCTATAACACACTGGTTTTCTTCTGTTTTTTTAGGAGTGTGAGGCGAGTCCTCAGTGTCGAAGGCTGCAGCTCAAAGACCTGCTGGTGTCTGAAATGCAGAGACTCACCAAGTACCCTCTGCTGCTGGGCAACATCATAAAGTACACAGAAGGTGATGAAGCAGGAGTTGCTTTAAATGCCAAATATCAAATGAAAACCTGCTAAACGTTTTCCAAAAACGTTATTTAGAAGTAAAACGTTTCCGTTTTCCTGCAGCTGGCTCATCAGACCTCCCGTCGCTTCAGTTCGCTCAGGCTTGTTGCCGTGGGATACTGCAGGCTGTCAACGAGGATGTCAGGGAGACGGAGCACCGTCAGCGTCTCAGTCAGTACCAGCGCAGACTGGATGCTTCTCCTCAGTTCAAGGTGATGCCAAAATTCAAAGCTTACAGTTCTTTTATTGTCTTCTGTTTTTTTTGTTTTTTTTTATAAAAGCCACTAATAATCCTGAACTTGTTTCACTCCACTGTCTCACAGTTTTTCGACCTCACGACAAAGCAAATGATTCATGAAGGTCCTCTCATCTGGAGGCTCAGCAAGGATAAGCAGATGGGTCCGTATTCCTGTTGTTGATCTGCACAGGTGATGATGAGTCGGGTCACTTATCGCACCTTTGTGCTCCTCCCACAGAGATCCAGGCTCTGCTGCTGTCAGATTACC
This sequence comes from Callopanchax toddi, assembly GCA_006937965.1. Taxonomy (NCBI): domain Eukaryota; kingdom Metazoa; phylum Chordata; class Actinopteri; order Cyprinodontiformes; family Nothobranchiidae; genus Callopanchax; species Callopanchax toddi. The sequence goes on along the minus strand of SSNR01000120.1, from coordinate 315,017 downwards.
TGGTCCTGCTTCAGAAAGGCCCCGACGACCGGCTGCAGCTACGATACCCATCTCGCTGGTTGGGAGGAGGAGGGGGAGGAGGAGGAGGAGCTGGTGGAGACAAGAACTTCCGTCCTCTGTTGAAGCTGGAGTCACTGCTTGTCCGCCCGGTCGCTACAGGTACCAGATAGGATACATTTCAATGTAGATGTGATTTTATTTAATTTGTTTAACCTCTGATTAAACCTCCTCATTGTGTCTTTAGACATCAAAGCTCTGTACATCCTCAGCACCACAGAGAATCAGATATATGAGCTGGTGATGGGAACACAGTCAGAGAAAAACACGTACGTTGTTTTTCCTTCTACTTAACATTTAGGGGGTTTTAACAATCAGAAACACATTTTTATTTGTCTTTCTTTTTCTGTTTGGATGGATTTATGTGTTTTGCCTCACAGATGGAAAGATTTACTAGAAAGGACCATTAATTCAGCTGTAGGTTCATCACACCTCAACCACGGATCACAGCACATATCGTGAGTATAAAATAATGAAATGCGTGTTTTTGTTTTTATGTGTGACTTTTTATGTATTTGAGATGTTTCCTTGTGTTGTATTTCCTCCAGTCCTCCCAGTCTGCCCGGTGCTTCGTCTGCTTCAGCTGGCAATGAAGGTAAAAACCACTCAACAGTCCTGGTTAAAATAGGTAGTGAACCTGTTTTCTATCTGTTCTAAAGGTTCTGTTGATATGAAATAATCACCAGGTGTTGGTAACAACCTGTCCAATCCACATGAATCCATTCACGTCCACAGTAAGTTATGTGTAGTAAAATAGAATCCCCAGACCACCACTGACCCACCATCAAACCCATCATGAATGAAGTATTCCTGAAATGGATTTATTCTTGTTCTTAAAGCCTTTGTTGGTGCTGAGCGCCTCCAGACGTCTCCTGTAGCAGAGTTTTATCCAGAATGTTTTGCTACCTTCATCCTTCTCTCCACTAGTGGTCCTGGGCTCTTTGACTACTCTGGTTGTGGTGCTTATGGTGAAATGATGTCCTTTCCACTTCTGGATTGTGACCCCAACAGAACTCAGTGGAACCTTCAGTGGTTTAGAAATTATTTTGTGACCAGTGCCATCAGTTTGTTTTGCAGCACTAAGGTCATAAAGGTTTTGAGTGAGCTCATGTCTTGTGTTGGTAATGAGACCTGTTTATAGGCCATCAGTTGGGACTAAAGCAGCTGATACTGATTTGCACTAAGCGGTAGGATTGTTTTCTAATTACTGAGAGATTCCATCTGGTGTCAAGATTTTCTAGACCTTTTTGCACCTTCCTTTCTTCATTGGGTTAATACTTTTTCCCTGAGTCATTTTATTTTATCACACATAACTTAATGTCTGGACATAGAGGATTGAATGGGTTGTTACAACATCTGTTGATGATTTCATGTCAGTAGCACCTTTAGAAATAGGGTTACCATTATTCAACCCCACAAGGGTCAAATATAGTCTGTGAACCAGAAGCATCTTGTGGTCCATCTCAGTCTGGTTTTCATCATTTAACATCTTAAATCAACTTTTATTTGTTTTAAGTTAGTGATAATATGCAGTTTTGCTTGTTTTGGGCACCCTTTGGTGTCCGTTTTAAATCACTGCCATTAAAAAGTTAGCCCATTGTTTCAGCTTCTAAACGCCTAAATCTACCTGTTGAAATGTCTCCTCAGCCTTCATAGCTTTCTACAGGAGCGGTTATTTACTCCTTCAAAGAAATCAGCTGTGTTCAAGCAGGGAGAGATGGAAAAAAATCAGGAATCATGAGCTAAAAACACTCCAGCGCTAGCATAACAGCTAGCCACATTGGGTTAGCCTAACCCTCGTGAGACACGTGACTTCCTGGGTACCGTGACGGCAACGGAGACTTTGCAATCGTGATATTCGGGATCTAATCACCAGATGGGGCTAAGTGACTTTTCATTAGCTCTGTAAAGGGTCAGATTAGCACAGACTGGCTCAAGGAAAAGATTTTAAAATATGAAAAAGTTGCATATTATCACTTTAATAAGGTCAGTGTTTGTGCTGGTCGAACCAAACTAACAGTGAATACATACTCTATCTACAGTCACTCTGTTTTGATTGAGCATGCAAACATCATCAGAAATAAAAAAAAAGATCTTTTATAAAATTTGTCTGTCTGGTTTCAGTCTGAGATGATTCCTCAGGTGATTCGACTCATTCAGTTGCAGAAACAGTCCTTGTGTCAAAATGAATCAAATTGATGCTTCATTTAAACCACGTGACCTCTGACTGCCCAGTGATCACAGGTTTCACAGGGACGGTTATTACTGTTGGACCACATGCTACTGTCTCTGGCTGTGTCCGGATCCAGGGGTAGGATGCTCGTGAGGACGTGTACTAACCGGTCCACCTAGGGTGGGTTCTTGATCGACCGCGAAGACCGGAAATGAACGGCTCTAAATTCAGACAGTCTAGCCTCTTTTTTTATCCCCGCCCTGAGGTCCAGTCACTTAGCAACCATGACATCGCCGGCAGACAGGCTATAATCAAATGGATCTACAGGAACACATCTAAGATCTCTTACAGTGATTTATTTCCTAAAATTTCATTAAAAACATTCAAGCTAGCTTACGTAGATTTTTTTGTCTTAAATTACATTAAAAAAACATTGAACCTCTTTTGCTGTGATTTTTATTATTAAATTTCATATAAAAAATAAACAACAAATTCCTAAACACAAGCTTTTTATCGCTATCTTTTGAAAAACAGACATTTGAAACTGTAGTGCTCTCTGGTTTCTTCTGCTATTGTTGCGAATCTGATGAATCTGTAGCATCCAACGGTCGATGTGCAAAGCATCCTGGGATAGCCTTTGCCAGTGAGAATACGCAAGACCCATACTTGAAATTCGGTTGGAACGAGGACGCATGAATGAGTGTCCTTTGAATTCAGACAGCACTCGTTATGTTGCTGTGACGTCATCGGCCTCTAAATGCGTCCTCACAAGCATCCTACCCCTGGATTCGGACACTGCCTCTGTTCTGACCGGGTTCTTGTGGGTGCTTGAAATCCTTAAAAATGCTTGAAACTGTGACTGAAAGGTCACAGCACAAATCATTTTGAGCAAGTATGTGAAACCTGTGAAAATGTTTTTACTAAATTTTGAGTGTACTGTTGATGTAAGCTCGATCAACATCAGTGTAAAGCGCTGGAAAAACTCTCCTTGAACGTGCTTGAATTTCATTTGGTCTAAAGTTTAAGAATTTTGGATGCAGAAAGAAATTAAGAGAAAAAGACCAGAAGTTTAAGAGCATTTCAAATGGAAGAGAAGCAAAAATAGTTCAGTCAACCCAAATCAGTTCACTTTTGTAAAAGACAGCTGTATTTCTGATTAGAACAGTAGTCCTTGCAGACACAATCAGTCTTCATCACCTTGAAACCATGGGTGTAGATTTAGTGTGGACGGAGGTAACGTGTCCCCACCAATAACTCAATCCAAGGGTGCAGAAATAGTGATGCAGGAGTGCATCAGAACCAAACATTGGACTGTTCCAAGGTAGACTTCAAAGAGCTCTGATCTAAATCCTGATAAACATCTGTGGAAGGAGCTGAAACATATGGAGGAGAAACCATTCAGACCTGAGACAGCTGTAGCAGTTTGATCACAGAGTGGACCAGAATACCTGAGGACATAACATTAAATATGGGTATCATCATTTGTGTCCAGACCAGTTTAATTATATATTCTTTTAAACCATAATTCAAAAACAGTGTCTGATTTTCATCAGTTTATTTCAAATAAATTTTAATTTATTCTTTCTTTTGACATGTCCAGGTTATTTTCAGGGTCCATTCTGTATTTTTTTCCTCAATTTTATCTTCGCCTGTAAAATACAAAGTTTTTATCAGAACTATAATCATCAGTCTGTAAAGTTTAAAGTGTTTCTAAATGTTTTTTATCCAGACACCTGTATGGCAGAGCAGTCTGACTCCATGGAGACCCGGTCCTCCAACGAGGACAACGTCTCAGACAACACCCCCCCCGACCCGTCAGGACCGCTGAACTGTGGCGCAGAACGGGAAGTGTTTGTGGCAGAAGCTGCTTTACAAGATGGTGAGTCTAAATCAGATTCTGGTATTTCTCCAGAAAGCTAGAATCGTTTAACATTACGTAAAACTCATTACAGTGGAAACACTGAGGCAGCTCATATTACGAGACCTGAACGAGGACGGGTGGAGCCACAATTCAGATGACACGCCCACCAACGAGCTGACCAACGGAGGGATATCGCTGACTGAGAGAGAGAGGCCAGAGTCCATGGAGACGATCCTCAACAACATGCTGGAGGTGGAGCCAGACGAGGCTCCGCCCCCTGACTTCAGACAGCCCAGCCTTAAGGTTGTGAGGAAAGGTAACGAATCCGTGTGGAGTCTCTGAGTTCACCTTTCATATAAAATGAAATTTTTCTGGTTTAAATGAAATCTGGGTGTCTAGAATCCTTTGCATGTCTCTATATCTGTGATTGATTGGTTCCTGTGATTTGCTTGCTTCTCTGAACACACCGACACGCTTTGTTTCCTCCAACTCTTCACTTCTGAACACTCTTCTACTCACTCTTCTTCACACACACTATCCTCTGTGTGTAGCTATGGTTGCGGGTCCTTCTTCTTCTCTCCCCGACGGCATCACTGATGATGTTAGCCTCCCCTCCGATCAGTCCTCCAAGTCTAGAGGCAAGGACAGAGTGCAGGGTAATGACGACCAAACCGGTCACGTGCTGCAGTTTTCATCAGACAAACAATCTGACATTTACTAAATTAAAGTCTGTAGTCATGGTGGCGAGGACAAGTCACTCATTAGTCACATGTCTGGTCTCTAGGGAACACGTTCTACTTGGTGATGCCCTCAGAGCAGGGAGAGAGCTTCACCGATGATCTCAGCGACCCCCCCACGCCCACCGCCAGCCACTTCCCCCCATCTGTGGAGGAAGTGATGTCACTACAGACTCGACCAGAGGAAACGCCGCCGTGCTGCACAGAGCTTAGCCAATCAGAGCCTATGCAACAGGAGGAGGAAGAAAAAGAAAAAATGGACCCATTGAAGACTGGGCCAAGAAGTCACGTGATCAAAAACGCTGATGAAATATTTCTCACAATCGAGGGTTTGATGAGCAAGTTGCACAAGCTGAAGGTGAGTTTCTGACAACACCAGCGTGGTGTCTATTTACTGTTTGTCAACACTTCTCTCAGAATTTACAATCTTCTAAACAAAACTTAGAATTCTGCTCACCAGAACCTCTAAATTCAACATAACGTAGCACAGAACCGTCACAGAACTCCATCACAATAAAACAGATCAACCATAACCAGCAAGAGAGAGAAATATTCGTCTTTACCTTTAATTAGCTGGAATTTAAACCTAAACTTATCAGATTTCAGACACAAACATGAAGCTACTGAGAAGTAGAATCAAAAACACTAAAGAGAGTTGGAGGTGAGTTACACTCATGTGATGACAGAGATGCATAAAAAACCAAGGAAGAGATACATGACTGACACAGAGGGAGAAAAATTGAAAAAGAGAAGGTGGACAGAGAAACTAGAGCATTTAACCTGGAACGGATTCATTTCTGAACCACTCACATGTTCAGAATCCCTGATGCTTATTTAACGTTCCAACATGAGACGTCATTATGAGACGAAGCATTCTGACCAAACAGACCCACTCAGGTCACAGTCAATCAGTCGTCTCAGAGCCCAGTAGGACCAGTTCAGCAGGATTTAGAATTCTTTTGAGTTTTTAACACTTTATTTGATGATTTTCTAAGTTTATTTGTTTCCTGTTACTTTGAAATGTAGCTGTACTTTTCTATATTTAATGGAAAAACATTCAGCAGTCATACCTGAATTTCATGTTGTGTGATAATGTTGTCTAAAAGTTCTTAATTGCACTGAATTCATTAGATTTAAGAGTCGAGTGTTAATTAAGTTTAGATCTAACAGACCTTTAGTTGAAAAACTAAACAAAAATGTTTTTTTATTGTATGGAAAGTTAGCTTGTCCTCTTTAAAAATAAATGTGTTTTTTCTTCACAGGAAATCGAGACGGCCCACAACAAACTTCTGGAAACTCTCCGAGATCCCTCGTTCAGTCTGGAGTCAGAGGACCAGCCGTGTCACTCAGCAACCGTCTCCAGGACGCCCTCTATGGACCGCAGTTCAGGAGACGGTGAGTGTGTAGTGAATATACCTCCACTCTGCCTCTTTCTCGCTATCTCTCTCTCTCAGCTGTCCGAGCGTAAAGGCGTGAACTGAGCTGCTGAACTCCTTCAGCGATGTGTCATTCAGGTGTGCGTATCAGGTGTGTGTGTGCAGATTAAAATGATCCATCATCCAGCGCGGACCTGACGAGGCTTTCAGGTCTCGGTGGACTCGCGCAAAACCTCGTGACCCGCGCTGACCAAATAATAAATCAACCCAAATCCGACTGGACCCGTAGGACTTCAGATCCTACTAGCGGGCAATAGCTCGTGGAGGTCTACTCCTGTATAGAAGTATCTGTCTGTCTGAGAGTGAGTGAGTGAAGTCTTATTTTTCAGGACTGTCTTTTCTACATTATTTCACGACGTGGTTAATAATCAGACTGATTAAACCGTGAAACTCTCGCTGAAACCATCACTCCTCCCCAACCGTTGCTACTCCTGGTAACTATGGCCCTAAAGCAGGAAGTGACATCATCTACAGTGGTTCCCAACCCTGCTCCTCAAGGCCCACAGTCCTTCATGTTTTAGAGGTTTCCCTGCTCCTGCACACCTGATTCAAATGACTGAATTACCTGCTCAGCATGTCAAGTTCTGCAGAGGCCTGTTAATGACTTGTTCATCTAAATCAGGTGTGTTGGAGCAGAGAAACTTCAAAAACATGTAGGACAGGGGGCCTTGAGGAGCAGGGTTGGGAACTACTGATCTAGGAGACCTACCCGCTCCTCAAAACTGTTCAGTGTGGTATCTGGCCAGTAGAGGGGTGTAGAGTGGTGGAAAATATGAAAATGGTCAAGTTTCTAACTCAAAAATTGATTAGATCAATTTTAATGTTCTAACTTAAAGTGTAAAAAAACTATTTATTGTTGCTTTAAATACCTGAAATTTAACTGCTAATTTGTCACTGATCTGCAGCAGTGTCTCTCCTGATCTGACTAGCCATGAGTACTAACCGATAGAACGCCACTTCAAAATGACCCAGAGATCACTTAGAATGAATACAGTGAGTGCAGAATTATTAGGCAAATGAGTATTTTGACCACATCATCCTCTTTATGCATGTTGTCTTACTCCAAGCTGTATAGGCTCAAAGCCTACTACCAATTAAGCATATCAGGTGATGTGCATCTCTGTAATGAGAAGGGGTGTGGTCTAATGACATCAACACCCTATATCATGTGTGCATAATTATTAGGCAACTTAACGAAAACAAATATATACCCATTTCAATGATTTATTTTTACCAGTGCAACCAATGTAACATCTCCACATTCAGAAATATACATTTCTGACATTCAAAAACAAATCAGTGACCAATATAGCCACCTGTCTTTGCAAGGACACTCAAAAGCCTGCCATCCATGGATTCTGTCAGTGTTTTGATCTGTTCACCATCAACATTGCGTGCAGCAGCAACCACAGCCTCCCAGACACTGTTCAGAGAGGTGTACTGTTTTCCCTCTTTGTAAATCTCACATTTGATGATGGACCACAGGTTCTCAATGGGGTTCAGATCAGGTGAACAAGGAGGCCATGTCATTAGTTTTCCTTCTTTTATACCCTTTCTCGCCAGCCACGCTGTGGAGTACTTGGACGCGTGTGATGGAGCATTGTCCTGCATGAAGATCATGTTTTTCTTGAAGGATGCAGACTTCTTCCTGTACCACTGCTTGAAGAAGGTGTCTTCCAGAAACTGGCAGTAGGACTGGGAGTTGAGCTCGACTCCATCCTCAACCCGAAAAGGCCCCACAAGCTCATCTTTGATGATACCAGCCCAAACGAGTACTCCACCTCCACCTTGCTGGCGTCTGAGTCGGACTGGAGCTCTCTGCCCTTTACCAGTCCAGCCACGGGCCCATCCATCTGGCCCATCAAGACTCACTCTCATTTCATCAGTCCATAAAACCTTAGAAAACTCAGTCTGGAGATATTTCTTGGCCCAGTCCTGACGTTTCAGCTCGTGTGTCTTGTTCAGTGGTGGTCGTCTTTCAGCCTTTCTTACCTTGGCCATGTCTCTGAGTATTGCACACCTTGTGCTTTTGGGCACTCCAGTGATGTTGCAGCTCTGAAATATGGCCAAACTGGTGGCAAGTGGCATCTTGGCAGCTGCACGCTTGACTCTTCTCAGTTCATGGGCAGTTATTTTGCGCCTTGGTTTTTCCACACGCTTCTTGCGACCCTGTTGACTATTTTGAATGAAACGCTTGATTGTTCGATGATCACACTTCAGAAACTTTGCAATTTTAAGTGTACTGCATCCCTCTGCAAGATATCTCACTATTTTTGACTTTTCTGAGCCTGTCAAGTCCTTCTTTTGACCCATTTTGCCAAAGGAAAGGAAGTTGCCTAATAATTATGCACACCTGATATAGGGTGTTGATGTCATTAGACCACACCCCTTCTCATTACAGAGATGCACATCACCTGATATGCTTAATTGGTAGTAGGCTTTGAGCCTATACAGCTTGGAGTAAGACAACATGCATAAAGAGGATGATGTGGTCAAAATACTCATTTGCCTAATAATTCTGCACTCCCTGTAAATGTGAAAGTCTCTAGAAGATTCTGCAGGGGAACCTGGACTCAGTCGACCTCTTGTTGAGCTGACGTTATTCGGAGCTTTATCTGGTACACAGTCAGCTCACATGGAGAAATGAGTACCTTACCTTACAGTTTTGATCATGTTTTAGTGTTTCATGTCTAATTGTTTATTTTTTTGTTTATGTTTGAACCCAACAGGTAAGGAAGGGAATTCAGTCGAGCCCAAAATTCTGTCTACTGGATTCTGACGTCTCTACAGGGTAGATCACTACCTATAGGCGCTACTGAAGCGCCTATAAGATACTCAAACCCAGAGTACGGCTCTGCAGAAGGCCCCCCCCCCCTCATTTCTGTCATCCTGGAATGCTAAAGGAGTCCGAGGTTAGCACAGGCTCTGACCTCCAGCAGAGGGAGTCCAGAGACACGATGAAGGAATAACGAGAAGTTCACTGGAAACGAGGGATTTAAAAAGTCGACAGAACTGACCGCGTTGGATCCGTGACGAAAAAGAGACTCGTATGTTTTTTTTTTAGTTTTGGGAGCCGATTGAAAGAACGAAGCAGAAAGTAAAAATCAATTTGAGGAAATGATCCCAAGGGACCCATCACCCCAGCACTTTACCCACAATGCATTTCTCCATGTTTGTGTTTGTCGTCTTGCTGCAAACGGATCAGAGATGGACGAATTCAGACCACGTTTAGCCGAGTTCACCCGCCGCCTCGGCTGAAGGACTGTCTGTACGGTTCAGGTCATCTGTACTGCATAAGGAAACCAGCATCACACACACACACTCACTCCACACACACTTCACTTATTTCACTAAACCACTGTGGGAGAAACATTTAAACACTCTTTAGTTGCATTTTGCTTTATTTTAACCTCCAGATCAGCATTACAAACTTTACATTTTCAGTTGAGTTTTAGGAAACACTACTGTCTGGTCTGAAACGCTGACAGTGGGTTTTCTTTGTTTGTGTTGATGCTGCATCTGAGGCACATACAGCCAAACATTTGGGATGTTTCAAACTGATCCACTACCAAATAATCCCTCTGGCATTTCTTGACCCTCAGCAGGGTGTTTTAGATTCAACGGTAAAAACTGTGAACCAGCAGCTGCTCCCCCGACCCGCCATCGCCTCGTTTAGATTCTCACAGTCAGAACAACCAATCAGGTTCAACGAGAAAAGAGACGTTTATTTACTAGGAGAAGCTGTTCAGTTGTAGTTTGATGTTTTGGTTAAATACACAGTAATGATGGGTCCTTTCACCTCTATGGGTGGACAGCTGATGACCAATCACGTCTGAGGGAGAGTCATGGATCCTGTTGACTGAACTAGAGTCTCCTCACCTCTCATCTGAGGAGGTTTAAAGCTTCCTGTTAGCTTTTTAAAGCTATCTTTCTGCTTCTCTAAATATCGAGTGTGACGACGTATCGGGGGTCGGTTAGAAGATTTTGTTTGTTTGATTCAAGTTTTTGAGACTAGAGTCAAAATGTTGAGAAAAAAAGTTGTAGGTTGATTTTTTTTTTTTCAGTAACAGCTTATAAAATGAGAACCCCGTTGTTCTCAAGCAGAGAACTTCCTTTACCCTTCACAATAAGAGTCTCAAACATCCAATGGACCTCAAAATAATCACAAAACATCTGTGGCTTCTAAAAAAATATTCTCCAAAATCTCATATTACAGCCTTACCAATAAGAACTCAGATTTATTTTAATATTAAAATCTTATTTTGAAACGTAAAGCCACTGTAGTTTTTTGTTTTTATCTACAGTGTAAAAAAAAAACAACAAAAAAAACAGGGGTTTAATTTAATTAAGTTTTTTCCAAGTTAATTTATTAATTTAGGAAAAATATAAACTTAATAAATTTACTTGACTAAACCAAATTAACTGAAGCAATTTTTAAAAGTTAGACCTTTTTTCTCTTTTTTTTTTTACAGTGTAGAACACATAGAGATGAATGATTTTTGCACTTGTACAATTTCAGACATTGATTTTTTATTTAATCTAAAAAAAAAAACCTAATTTCTTCACTTTGAGTGGGTTTTTTCCCCTCAAGTTTGACCATTTTCTCAACATTTTGAGTTAAATCTACACATTTCTGTTTTATTTAGGATATATTGGTTTTAGATTTTTTCTTTTAGATTCAGATTTTACTCTCAACAGCTTTTTCTCTCACCTTTTTGACTTTATTCTCAAATCTGGGTAACAAAAACAGATCTTGGTTTCTCTGAATAACCCTGATGCGTTGTTATATTCGACACTCTGAACAGGAAGTCTTTTATTGAACCCACAAACACAAAGCATGTGAAAAAAAAAAGTGTATTTACCAGAAATCAAACTCCCTTTGGGTTGTTGATGTTATGAACAACCAGCAAAGACTGACACTAAAATCACATTCTTTTCTATTGTTTTGGTACTAATTCTAACACATACTAAATAAGTAAATACTGATTTTGTTATTTAATTTTTTGTGCCCATTTAATGTTGTTTATCTCCTCTTTTTGTTTTGTGACTAATCTCCCGTAAAGCTCTGCTTTAATTAGAGCTGGTTTTCAGGTTCACCGGTGAAGTGAGGTCCTCAGCCTTCGACACACTGCCACCCTCTCACTGTGCTCATGCTTTCTTTAATTAAGGTGGACGGTGTGTTTTACAGTCTCTAACGGAGTCGTGAAACGCAGACGGGAGAATACAGGACTGACTTTTACCACAGCTGGAATGAACAGAATGAACTTGCAAACTGAATTTTGACGTTTCTACCAAAGTGAGATATTTCCTCAGAGGTATCGAAGGGAACATTTAGTTTTTCTTTAATTTTTCGGCTGCTGATTTTCAACCACCTCAGACCAGGAGACCCTTAAAAACCACAACACACTCATCACACACACTAACTGTAATTTAGCACAAATTAAAAACAATAAATCTCACTGATCTGAGGTGGTTGAACCCAGATCTTCCTTCTCTTTATTCCTCCCTCTCTGACTCCACTGGTTTATCTCCATTTTCTACCTCTACACATCTCTTCTTTTTCCTTTTCTTACTTTGACTAAATGTGGCTCTGACCACAAATGTAAAACTAATTCCATTTTTTTAAATGTTGCACAAACAAATCTTCCCTGCACAGTGCAAACTACTGTATGCATAAACACATCTCTAACTTTCATCTCGTTTTATTTCCGTTTCATCTTTAAGTAAAGGAGAGAGTCGTGCTCACGTGTACTATAGAGAAATCAGACCCACTTGTTTTATAGACGGTAATTCCTTTGTTCTGTAAAGCCTTAGTTCTTGTATTTGATTTTATTTTTGTAGATATAATTTTTTTTAAAGAACGTATAAATTATTTTGTTTTTGTTTAAAAAGAAAAATGGATGCGTTTGTTAGCTGCACAGGAGATAAAAGGATCTTGTTTCTGATTCGTGTGTTTGGTGAGATTAAAAGTGAAGTAACTGGATTCAAAATGAACCTTGTGGAGTCGTTTTTACAGGAAATGCTTTTATTCAAGGGTCATTCTGTTCTCTTATTTATCTACAGTAATGACCACACCCACTGATGACGTCACTCAAAGCTAGGGAGCAGTTCCCACACTGCTCTGAGCTCTGGCAGGGTTTTTATTTTTTTGTGTGTCAAATGAAAAATTAATATTTTTGATTATCCTGTTAGGTGATGTTTTTATATACAAGCAAAATGGTGAAAATGTTAAATTCCTTCAAATTTCTGGGTTTTGTTCCCAACTTGTGTTTGAACCTCACCATTGAAAGTGCTTGAATTTGATTTTTGTCAAAGGTGTAAGAAACCGTTTAATCACTGACTTGATACTATTTCACATTAATTGCTTCACAGTTCTTTTTATTGACAGATTTACAAACTAAAATGAGCCCGTTGTCTGCAAACGTTTAGAACATTGTGTTTTTATTTTGAAAAGCCGTACCGGAAGCAGCAAACTAACTGGCTCAGCTGGATGCCCAGCCCACCTCACAGACCTTCAGCCCATCAGAGGAGCGATGACTGCAAGAACCAAAGAGGTAGGTGTTAAAAAATGTTTGAAACCAATAAAAATAGTTCTAAAATCATTTAAACATAAAATATTTGTTTTCAAAAATCTAAATTAATGTGGTTAAAATCAATATTGCCCAAACTTTAAACCAATATTTCCATACAAGTCCATATCTTTGATAAATTATTCATCACATTAAACAGAATAATGTCCCTGAGACTCATCTATATGTATAAATATTGTTGCTGTTAACCTAGTATTTTTATTTTTTGTGACTGTAAATCAGCTCTATTGATCATCTTTCACATCGATCTGTTTTTATGAATGTCAAAAACAGCTTGTGGATTTGTGACAAAGGTTTGTTATCAAAGAAACTTTTTTCCCCATTTAATGCATTTTTTTAAATTCAATCGATTCTAGTATCCTTTATAATGGGAATGTCTGACTAATTATAATTTTATAATGAGTATCATTTTGTTTCTACTAAATTACATTTGCTGTTAGAATTTGGCCTGAATCTGGACCTGAAATTAATTAGATTTTTTGCTTTTTTCAGCACTTTTTGATGATTTGGGTTGTGAACTGAAGCTTTAATAAATAAAGTGAATTAAGTTACATGTAATGTGTTCAACTTTTTATTAGTTCAGCCTGTTGCCTGCAAAAGTTTTCAGCATTCTGCTTTTATTTTGAAAACTGGCAACGGAAGTAGTACACTTATTGTTAAATCTAACTCGTGTGTGTACTGGCACTGTTTAAATAAACTGATTAAAGCAGCTATCTGGAGCATTTTTCTATGTATCAAAGTTTTCTAAATGTTTTAAATGATATTTCAGATCTATGGGTCGAGTTCCACAACGTATGTCAGTCTGCTGAAGACCCTCCTTCCTCCTATAAACCCCTTTGCATTCTTTCTGGCCGCCAAACATTTTTAGCAAATAAAATTCAACTTTCTGCATTGTCGACTTTCTGTCAGCAAACCTGTACCAGTAGGGGGCGCTCTTGTACAGGACGCTCCCTGTGTTTCTCTGTTTACCTCTCAGCCGTTCATGGAGGAGACAGAGCTATTTTCTAATAAAAACGTATCCATTGCTCGGCTAATGACCAATTTATTTTTATTTTTAAACCTTTCACCTCACAGAATGGCAAGGCTTGCCAAGGATACACGTTTATTTTGGTCAGAAAGTTCATCCAGGGACCAGGGCCGAGTCATTTCTGTGTTCAGCTCCAGAGTACCGCAGCAGCTCACTGCTACAGAGCTAAGTATCAGAAGCAGCAGGAACAGAGAGGGCTCAGCAGACCCTCGTAGTGTTGGAATGTGATTGTGAACTGTGAGTGATTAAACCGACAGTTTGAGTGGCACAATATGCCCAGCAACGTAATGCACCATGTGCACGTGCGTGCACGTGACCACACGAGCATGTTGAGGTGTTTTGGGGAGGAGTCGTAGGACGTTCGATTCAAAAACTGCTCTCTTGATGAAACAATCCACAATGTGGCTTTAGCCTGTAAATAAAAGTTGAACTTAATTTATTTCAAACATTTTAAAATGTTTGCAATAAAATAAACATTTTTGTTTCATTTATTTCCAAATTGATTTAAAAAATAGGTAGAAGTATAAATTAATTCTGAAGCAGTTTCTTTACTCATGTTACCTTTACTTTCATTTTTTCAATCTTTTCAGTCTCAAAATAATATCAGACGTTCTCATTGAAAACAGAAACATCTCCTCAAACCCCTAAGTTAACGCCACATTGTGGATTATTTCATCAAGAGAGCAGTTTTTGAATCCAACGTCCTACCTTAGAGATCCCGACCCAACAGCCTGCAGCCACACACCCCAACTTCAACCACCCCCCAGCTCCCAACCACTCACTGTGCAGGTACAGGAAGTGAAACGGGAGCTCAGCAAAGTCAATCCCAGGAAAGCAACCGGACCTGATGGGGTACCTGGGAAAGTACTCAGCCTGTGCCGATCAGCTTGCACAGGTCTTTACCACAACCTTCAACCTCTCTCTGACACAGGCCTCTATCCCAGCCTGCCTGAAGTCTGCCACCATCATCCCCGTCCCCAAAAAAACACCCACGACCAATCTCAATGACTACCGCCCTGTTGCTCTAACACCCACCATCACTAAGTGCCTGGAGCGGTTGGTCCTCAGTCACATCCAAGCCTGCCTCCCCCCTCCTTTGATCCCTACCAGTTCACCTACAGGGCTAACAGATCAACAGAGGACGTCATAGCCATCACCCTCCACACCGCGCTGAGCCATTTGGAACATCGGGAAAGCTACGTCATTGACTTCAGCTCAGCCTTCATTACCATCATCCCTGACATCCTGGTCAGCAAACTGTCTGACCTCGGTCTTCCTCTACTCACCTGCTCCTGGATAAAGGACTTTCTCACAAACAGAACCCAAAAGTCAAACTTGGCCCCCACCTCTCCTCCAACCAAACAGTCAGCATGGGCTCCCCACGGGTGTGTGCTGAGCCCTCTCCTCTAAAACATCTACACCTCTGACTGCAGACCGGCCCACAGTAGCAACATCATCGTTAAGTTCGCCGACGACATGACAGTGGTGGGGCTGATCTCAGGAGGAGATGAGACGGCATACAGAGACGAGGTCCTGCAGCTGACTGCGTGGTGCGCAGCGAACAACCTGGTTCTGAACACCACTAAGACAAAAGAGATCATCCTGGATTTTAGGAAGCACAGAGCAGATCCGTCTCCCCTCTCCATCAATGGCGTCTCAGTAGAGAGAGTTCACACCTTCGCCTTCCTGGGCACCACTATCTCTGCTGATCTGTCCTGGTCTGCCAACTCCAGGGCTGTCGTCAAAAAGGCACAGCAGCGTCTGCACTTCCTGAGAGCGCTCAGGAAGAATAACATCAACCAGAGGCTGCTGATAACCTTCTACCGATCCTCCATAGAGAGCATCTTGACCTACTGCACCTCAGTGTGGTTCTCCCACTGCACTGAGGCAGATCGGAAGAAGCTCCAGAGAGTAGTCAAGTCAGCACAGAGGATTGTGGGTTGCCCTCTGCCATCTCTGGAAGACATTTACTCATTTCGCTGTCTGAGCAGAGCATGGACCATCATTAGAGACAACACCCATCCTGCCCACCACCTGTTTGACCTAATGCCCTCTGGCAGGCGCTACAGGTCCATCAGATCTAAGACAAACAGACTCAGAGACAGTTTCTTCCCACAAGCCATTAGCACCATGAACGCACACATGCACCAGTCACTTCGGATACAATCTTAGGTGCAATGAACTCCTGTGCAATAATTTTACCCACGGTGTGTATTATGATCACGCGACTCCTTTTTTATTTTCACTGTTGTGTTTATAGCCCATGTATTTATATTGTGCATTTAAATTAAGAGCAGGACCTCGAAGGAGCTCCTGCAATTTCGTTGTGCCTTGTTGTACAATGACAATAAAAGCTTTCTATTCTATTCTATTCTAATCTATGACTCCTCCCAAAAACACCTCGACACGCGCGTGCGGTCGCATGCACACGGCGCATTACGTTGCTGGGCATAAACGGTGCAGCTCAAGCTGTAGGGTTTAATCACTCACAGTTCACAATCACATTCCAACACTGTAGCAGGCTCTGATGAGCCCTCTCTGTCTCTGCTGCTTCTGATACTTAGCTCTGTAGCAGAGAGCTGCTGCTGTACTCTGTAGCTGAACACAGAAATGACTCGGCCCTGGATGAACTTTTTGACCAAAATAAACATGTATCCTTGGCAAGCCTTGCCATTCTGTGAGGTGAAAGGTTTAAAAATAAAAATAAATCCGTCTTTAGCCAGGGAATGGATACGTTTTTAGTAGAAATTGTCTCCTCCATGAACGGCTGAGAGGTAAACAGAGAAACACACGACACATCCTGTAACCCCCTACTGATACAGGTTTGCTGGAAGCGCGTGTACGTTGAGAGAAAGCCGACAATGCACAAAATAGAATTTTATTGGCTGAAAATGTTTGGCGGCCAACAATAATGCAAAGGGGTCTCTAGTAGGGATGTCCCGATCAGGTTTTTTTTGCCCTCGAGTCCGAGTCTGAGTCATTAGATTTTGAAGATCTGCCGATCCCGAGTCCCGATCCGATCTTTTTAATATGTTGTTGTGATCAACTTTATAAAGCCTCCAGACACAGACATACTCACACTTTCTGCTTCAAGCTGCTTCTGAGTTCTACTTTGCTGATGTTTAACTAATAAAAATAAACAAGTAACAAAATGATGTCATGCTGCAGACATAAATCCAACCATCTGTATAATCTATCATATCCATATGTGTTTAAATACTTAAACATAATTCTCTGTGCACAAAATTAGTTTGTGGTTAAAGTAACTTTTTGAGGAAAATATTTTTTCCTACAGCTGTTCAGGTGCAGAAATGTCAACATTATTTTAACACTCTGCTCCATTTTTTGCCCAGAAAGAACAAACTTGTTTACTGACAATGACCTGGATCATTTCTTAAGTCATCAGTTCCTCCTTCACTCCTCCTGTTTTATCCTCTGACTGCAGCAGCTCTGAACAACTTCTTAATTAGAATATTTGGAGAAATCCGTCAGTATTGTGCGCATTTTTGAGCGACATTTAATCAGGAAGCTCCTCCTCAGAAAGCGCTTTTAAAAAATCTAAACATCGCTCAATTTATTTCCCGACGGAGGGCGGGTGTTGTGCTGCGCACGGAGCAGATCTCCTCCTGAGGCAGGAGGGAGACGCTGTGTAGGGACAACGAGTTAGCGCGGGTATGACTCGCTCCACGCCGGCTTCTCCGCCTCCTCCAGACCGAGCACTCCCGTCGGTGCTTACTTTCCGTTCAGGGGGAGGACGAGTCCTGGCGGTGGATGTGGTGAGAGCGGCGAACCCGGTCGCTGCTCCATAAGCTGCGTGTCTCCCGGTCCCGGCCCCTCCCTCTTCCTGGACCGGCGGAAACTGATTCAGACTTTGATTATGGTTAATATAAGTGCACAAATATAGACTATATATAAATCCCATGTGCTTTAGATTGTTTAACATATATTTAAAAACCCAAACTTCCTTCTGAAGGCATAGCGGCTTTTATTTTGGCGGGGAGGTGTGCATGTAGAGGAAACCCGAGTCCAGATCGGGAGGTGACGTCTGATACCGATCAAGTCCAAGAGGTGCGTTCGAGATGAGCCAGTTCTGCGCTGAATCGATCAGCGGTGATCGGCGCCCATTGCATGCCGGTTAGATTTCTGTCCGACTTGACGCCGACTTGCTCTGATGTCATGCCTACGTAGGCAATGATAACCTCGTGAGATCAAGGCGGACGCAGACTTTGGAGCAAGGCGCTGCAGAGGCTGCAAAACCGAGAGCATGATGGGAAACGCCTGGCTCTCACCTGATCTCACATCTGATTGGTTCACGTTTTGATCCAAACATCCTGTTGCAAAATGCGAAATGTTATTTGTTTAAATATATATTGTAAATTCATGCCACGTTGATGATGTCAACTATAAAGGCCACAGTGAGAAATGTGATTTGTTTCAAAGAGTTTTCAGTAGGAACTGTTTCCATTTTCTATAAAGTTCTAATAAACTACTGTCTGATTTTATAATCAGATCATTTAGTACAGAGCAGTATCTTGTTTACTTTCTTTGACTGATCTGATCTATCTAGATATATGTCTATTATCTAGTTTACTTTAGTGTTGATACTTTATATTGTTCACTCTTGAATTTGTTTTGAAATACTTTGAACTTCAAATAAAGATTTTGGAAAAGCAAGCAAGTCATCTGCAATTACGGACATTAACGCGATATCTTCAGCCATATCATCAGCCATATCATCACCTACGAGCTACATTTAGGAAAATCTGTCCGACTTAAAAGCAGACTTTTAGCCGCTCCCCCTGCTGCGTCCGCCTGCTCTCGTCTGTTTTCCAGGCGAGGCGCAGTTTAGGGGGCGCGACCAAAAGTCTGCTTTTAAGTCGGACAGATTTTCCTAAATGTAGCTCGTAGGTGATGATATGGCTGAAGATATCGCGTTAATGTCCGTAATAGCAGATGACTTTCCTTTTTTTCCAAAATCTTTATTTGAAGTTCAAAGTATTTCAAAACAAATTCAAGCGTGAACAAGTATCAACAACACTAAAGTAACAAAATAATAGACATATATCCAGATAGATCAGATCAAAGAAAATAAACAAGATGGTGCTCTGTACTAAATGATATGATTATAAAAATCAGACAGTTTTATTAGAACTTTATAGAAAATGGAAACAGTTCCTACTGAAAACTCTTTGAAACAAATCACATTTCTCATTGTGGCCTTTATAGTTGACATCATCAACGTGGCATGAATTTACAATATATAAAAAATAACATTTCGCATTCTGTCACAGGATGTTTGGATCAAAACGTGAACCAATCAGATCTGAGATCAGGTGAGAGCCAGGCGTTTCCCATCATGCTCTTGGTTTTGCAGCCGGTGGAGAGCAACTGCAGCGCCTTGCTCCAAAATCTGCGGCCGCCTTGATCTCACGAGGTTATCGTTGCCTACGTAGGCATGACATCAGAGCAAGTCGGCGTCAAGTCGGACAGAAATCTAACCGGCATGCAATGGGCGCCGATCACCGGTGATCGGATCTGCGCAGAACTGGCTCATCTCGAACGCACCCCATCTCGAACAAGCCCAAAATCACGTGATCGGATCGGGACATCCCTAGTCTCTAGGAGGAAGGAGGGTCTTCATCAGAATGACAGATGTTGTGGAACTCAACCCATAGATCATAGTTTAGACCTGAAATATCATTTAAAACATTTAGAAGACTTTGATACATAGAAAATAATCCACATTGCTGCTTTAATACCGTAGTTACAGAGCACCGTGCTTTTAATTAGAAAAGCTACCGGAAGTAGTGCCCTTAATGAGTCTAACTTGATTTCCCGGCTCTCAGCTGGACCTCCACCTCTCAGCTCGGCGGTGACCGGGACACGGAGCCGCTCTCTGCCTGATGAATGTTCCGGTTTTCTGTGATAAAACGAACCGACTCGTTTCCTCTGAGGACTCTGGAGGAGACCTGGACGCAGCGCGGACTGATGAGAGGATAAAGTGAAACTCAGAGCTGCTCTCCTTTGTGCTGCAGCTCGTTGCTTTGGGACAGGAAGGTCAGTTTGAATCTGTTAGTTAACTAGTTAATCTGATCAGGTCAACTAAAGTGAGTATTGATCCACAGTCCGACAGACTGGCTGATGTTTTCCGTTTCCTCTTCTTGACTTTTTGCGCTTTTACGCACCGCCAGCCCCGCTGGACATGGCTGGTTTGACCGGGTCACGCACGTTTCCGGTGGCCGTGTTGATCGCAGCAGGTTATTAGTTCCCGGCAGGCATCACTTCACGCTGAGTCAAACTCCACTTCAGCTCTGCGTCTCCGCGCGTAAAAATCCAAACGTTTCCATCAGATCTCTGCTGCGTTCTCAGGTTTTCAGTTTTAGATGAAATCTGTGCGCTTTTCTCACGCGAAGTCCCAGAAAGACTAAGGGTGGGTTGGAGGAGGACCCACACAAACAGGCAAACACGAGTTCTATCCAAAACATTCTAAAATAAAACCAGCTGACAGAGACTTTTATGAATTAAACTACAAAAAGTCACTAAAAGTTAGGTTTTTAATAAGAAAAGGTGCCACCAGTAACAGGTCACAGTGTTTTTAACAACAGCTGCTAGATAGACCATCCTATAATTTGACATTAGTTCTTACAGGATCTAGGATTAAACAAACTGAGTTTCTATTATTAAATATGATTCTATTGTTTTTAAAGGCAGAATATCAGACATATTTAAAGTCTGGATCGTATAAAGTGATCATGTGTTTGTTGTGAGAGGCTTTATTAATTCTTCATAGCTCTGGTTGGATCGATGTTAGTTTTAAATGCAACAATCAACACAATATAACTTCCTCACTGTCGAGTAAACAGGGATCTACAGAACACAACTCTACAATTCTTTGACCAATAAGAAACCCTGATGGTGAATAGCTGTTTAGTTTCTGACACTTTTTGTTAAAAGTCATCCATTAAACCAGATCTAGATGTGACAGATGACTAATAGAGCTGATTTATGGAAAAACATGAAAATGATTAAGAATAGATATCAGATTTAAGCCAATCAGCAACAATACTAAACAAGGTTTACAGCACATTTATAATCAATAAACACATAAAAATAATGTTTCATAAACTCTTTTAATTTCCACACCATCTGATTTATTATAGTGTGAATTAAAGATGTCGTCAACCCTCCCTATCGGTTTAATTTGGATGTTTTATTTGGACTTTTCGTGCGTGGTTCTCTCTCTCTGTGCACGTTTCACGTCCCAGATGGAGCGGGATGTGGAATCAATCCCAGCTGAATGGTTACAAGAGGAGTGTGATCGATGTGATTGACCGCCGCCTGACCCACAGAGCAGGGGCGGGTCCAGTCTTATTAGGGCCCAACTGGTGAAATGGACACGAGCTCCTCCAGAAACTTAATACTATTTAAAAAAGCTCCTCTGGTGGAAAAAAGAAAACACCTTGAAGGGAATTAAATTGTCCCTCTAGGTTGAATCTCATCTAATGTTTAACAGTTGCTCTGCTTCAGCTGCAGCAGAGCTCTATTTTTTTTTTCCTCTCCTGGGAAAACAAGGCTTTGGGTCATTGTGAATTTCCATTTTTAACCAGAGTGAGGAGAGTGATGTCACACAGTGCTGTGCAAATATCACAAACCCATGAAAACACTCATATTCTGGTTATTTTTCTCTTTTATGACTGAAAACTACCTGAATGGATTCTGCTCATATGTTTACTGTTAATTAGGGATGTACCGATACCACTTTTTTCAAAACCGATACCGATACTTAAATCTGAGTACTCGCCGATACCGAGTACCGATACCGATAGTTCTACCACACAAAAAAATGCAACAAATTGGAATACAGGTTTTATTTTTTTCTTCTCTGCTTTTTACAACAAATAACTGAGTTAGATAAAAAAAATAAAATATATTAATAAAAATGATCACAAAACTAAAATATAAGGTGAAAAATAACAATTTTCTGTGATTTCACAGTGAAATTATTGCAGTTTTCCACATTTTAACCAAATAAAATGAACTATTTGGCACCATCTCCAGCTCTCAACCCACACTGTTCCTCTTTAGCTCAATAGCTCCCCCTAGTGTTCAATATAGGAAACGACAACAGAAATCACAAGTCACAGACAGTGAAGCCACTGGTATCGGTTCCTGGTATCGGGTAACTTTAACCGATACCAGTATCGGTATCGGCACTGATACCAGTATCGGTATCGGCACTGATACCAGTATCGGTATCGGCACTGATACCAGTATCGGTATCGGTGCATCCCTACTCTTAATTTTTATGTAACGCCTGATCATATTACAGCACATTATTGATTGATAATTTATACACTGTTTGAATACCTGTGTGGTTAATGAACATCATAATAATTCACATATAGGAGTTTTATATGACATGTTCCCACAATTTTGTTTTTAAAAATTAAAGCGTCATCATCGTACTCACTTTGGATCTGAAAGCTTTACAGGCTTTTATTTTGGTAACTTTTACATACTGTACTTCTGACAATGAGGTCAGGGCTTCAAATTCTACGTGTTGTGAGTCTCCATCACAAGCTGAGGAGGTCAAGCATCTTATTCATTAGTGATGGCGAGGTGGTGCAAAAGATGACATCATCAGGGTTTCATCTGAAGTAATAAAAGAGCTGCTCTAGCCTGTAGTGGTGAAAAAAGATCAGAGCCAAAAGGTAGGGCTGGGCGATATGGCCTAAAAATCAAATCTCCGATTATTTTTAAAAACAATCGATTTACGAATTTTTTCCGATTTCCCCCCCTACAAGTACAAATGGCAGACAACATGTCTTTGGCGGAATCACAGAAATCCCCAAACAAAATGGAATTCAGTATAAAATGCGGAATCTCAAATTAGTAAATAAAATAATATTTTCCGAAGTGTTTTGGCCACTTCCGCCACAGTACCTGCGCAGAGCTCAGCTCTCCTCTCCACACAGGGAAAAAAAGACGGTCCGCTTCGACAAAGTCTCACTAAAACATCTCCAGAAAATTCAAAACCGCGAAGTTTAGTGCAAAGCTCAGGGCAGAACAATATCCAGATTACCTTTATGAATCAGAAGAATGACTTCTCTTTAAGTTTAGTCGACAGACAATGGACTGGCAGCGTAATGTGATGAGCTCTGAGTCAGAGTCACGTCTGAAAACAGGCAGCAGCATGGAGCCGGTCTCACCGTACTACGGAACATTCAGTTAAATTATTAGAAATGAGCCGTGAGGTTACTGGAATTTGGAAAAAGATAAAACGGATTTTATAGGGCCCTATATGTGCAAAGCTTCAGTGATTGTTCTCGCTGTTGTTGTCGCTAGCCATAATGCTATGTGAAACTAACTCTACGGAAGCTCCGGGCAGCCAAAAATGTGCCATTACACAAAAACCCGATTTACTTATTTTTTAAATCGCCCGCAACCAAAATTTTGAATTAATTTATTCAATCAATTTATCGCCCAGGTAAGGTAAAGGTAAAACTCTTGATTAGCTGACCTGACCGGCAGCGTGTTGTCAAGAAGGGCAGCAAAGAAGCCATTTATCTCCCAGAAAACCATCAGGGACAGACTGGTTTCTGCTAAAGGTCCAGGGACTGGAGGAAGTCATTTTCTTTGATGAATCTTTCTGATTGTTTGGGGCAGTGCTTTAAGTGGAAAAAAATAAGTGCCGGTACTCTCCTTATTAGTTCGAGATTATATATATAAATATACATCTCTGTATGTGTGTGTATATATATATATATATATATATATATATATATATATATATATATATATATATATATATATATATATATAAAATCCTCATGAAAGAAATTCAGATTCACTCAGTCATCAGTTTAGTCACTAATGCTTCCCAATGCGTCCTCCCTTCATACCTGTAGACTCCATCACTGGATTCTATTTGTCTAAAAGACAATTCAGGACAGGACACCTCTCTACCTGTCCTCTCTTCTACACCTGGTTCATAATAAATGTCACAGGAGGTCTAGTGAAGATATTCAGCTCTAGTCTAGTTAACTAGACCGTCAGTTCTGCTCTGCAGACTTTGAGTCTGGCTCTCCTCATCATCTCCAACACCTCTACTGTCTTCAGCTCTGCAGCATCTTGAGACTGGAACATTTACTAAACACCCTGAGGTTTATACTCTGACATCTATTACAACCTTTAAATCTAAACTTCATCAGGTTATTATGTATAATAACTAGGGATGCTCCGATCACGTTTTTTGCTGCCAATCACCGATACCAATCACATCGATTGACTGTAAATGTCACATTGTAGTGCTGATGAGGGCTAAAGGCTACTTGATCTGTAGAAAATGAACCATAAATCTCCTTCATTTGGATAAAAACAGCTTTTACTGACTTTTTCTAGGATGAAAAAATACAAAAACTTGAAGGCACCATGTAGACATCATCCATCCAGAAATCTATTGTTTTTAAATATATATTTACAATACCAATAGAAATCTATTATTTATATATATATTTAAATAATTAAACATATGTTCTTGAGCACAAGATCCCCATTAATTAGTTTGTGGTTGAAATAACGTTTTGATAAAAATAGTTGGGTTTTTTTTACTGCTTTTCAGACACAGAAAAGTCAGCATTGTTTGACACTCTGGTCCATTTTGTGCCCCAAAAGAACAAAGTTATTACTGACAATGATCTGATCATTACTAAAGAGTCTACCTGCTGCTCTCTCAGCTCCTCCTCTGTCCCTCCACCTGTCTGATCCACTGCGCCATTGCGCGCTGCTCCTCTCCACCTGCGTCATGACGCGCAGCTTTCCTCTCCATAAGCGCACGAGCTCTCCGTCATTAATATTTAAATTATTGTCTTTTAATACCAATTTGAAGAATTATCTCAGCCCGAGCTCTGAGCCAATCATGGAGCGGTCCGTTCAGGGGACGCGAGTCTCCGCTTTTCCTCTCTCATCCGGTGTTTCACCAAATTCTGCCACCCTCCTGGAGTCACTAAATACAGCTGACAGATGAGTTCTCTCATCCACCTGCGTTTCTCCTGCACCGCCACTGCGCTCGCCCTCCGCACCTCCCGCCATGCGCTGCTCGCCAACTACGGCCACCGGAAAAGCTCAAAATTATATTGACGTAATACCAGAAAAACTCCCGGTACGGACGGAACTCTGGAAATAAGTGCCGGTACGCTGAGGGGTCAAATTTAGAAGTCCCGGTACGGCGTACCGTTCCGTACCGCCCCACTTAAAGCACTGGTTTGGGGCAAAAAAATGATGGTCTGGAGAAGAAAACCTGAGTCCTGCCAACAGTAAAGTAGAGATACACTAATCCAGCTTTTTCAGTCCCGATCCCAATATTTGGGCTTTGTGGATCGGTCGATACCCGATATCTACGATACTAATGCAAACACTAAAATATTGAAATATCAGACATTATAAACCCTAAACATAATATAACTTGGACCAGAAAACCCTTAAAATGTCTAACATTTATAATTTGTGAGTTACAGTTTAAAGTAATGTAGTTTGCCACATTATTTCTCTGCTCATAATCAGGATAAAGTGTAGTCAATAATCCAGTATCGGCTAATTTACCGATCCACCGATACAGCTAAAAGGCCTGGATCGGCACGGATATCCGATCCAGTGTCCGTATCGGTGCATCCCGACAGTAAAGCGTCCTGATACCAGTCATGTGTTGGTTGCTTCTCAGCCAAAGGAGTGGACTCACTCACAGGTTATCCTCAGCACACGGTCAGGAATAAAGAATGGTAGCTAAACATCCTCTCACCTGTCAGAGAAGAGTGTAGTGATGAACTATGTGTTTTCTAGCATATTGGAGCACCGTGCCATAACTAAGTGATTAAAGGAACAAAAACACTTTGGACTCTTGTCCAGGAAACCTTCCCAGATCCTTTCCCCACTGAAAATTGTGGCCAATCCTTTAGTGGACAAACAAAACCCAACAAATTCTGACGGATTCCAGGCACTGATCATGAAGAATGGACCGTCAGTCAGGATTTGGACCAGAAGTTGATCAGCAGCATGCCAGGATGAGTTTCAGAGGTCTTGTAAAAGAAGAAGGACCCTTTGTATAAACTTTTATGTACATTTTGATGAAACTTAAACTCCCTGCCTTGCAGAAGCTCTCCCTGTAGTTTGAATCACATGAAACCTCTTAGTACAACTTGTATCATGTTCTTTTGAGAGCAGACAGCAGAAACGAGCTAGCACGAGGACGTGTGTTATTAGATTAAAGCTGTGAAGTATCCATAAGAAAGCAACAGTCCTGTCAGCCAGAAATACCCTTAAAATGAAGTCAGGCTCTCAGCCTGGTGAATGGATTGTCTGTTTTTGTTTTCCGAGGTGTGTAGCTGAGGGATCGGGGAGGAGACGCGGAGCTGCGTTGATGTTCTGGTCTCCATGACGACTATCCCCCCCCTCCCTTTGTCTTTTCTCACCCCTAGACTCCCATTCATCCCCATTGTAGTGGCCAGGCCCTGTTGCTTTGGGAGACCACGGGGGACGGTTGGAGAATGTGGAGCTTGTGTCGCACAACTCCTATCAAAACGCCTACAAACTACGCAAGATGTTGCTACTTCTAGACAAACAACACTTGAGATTTTCTCCAGTATGACTAAGGATGCTAAGCTTGGTCTACTCTACATGTCCTGGATGTTTATTGGCTGATAATACACTTGGGGCCAAATCGTTTGAGGTTACTCGTAAAATAAAATAAAAAACTCCCTGAAGGTGGAAGAATGGTCTCAGCTATGTCCTGAGCTGCACACACACTTTCAACACAGCGCTGCGAGCCAACATTTTAACAATGCCGTCTCTCTTCTTGTTGCTGCTGCTTGGTATGTGCCCCTTTTGAGACCGTTTTACTTGTCTCACATGACAAATTATCCTCTTCCTTCCTCCCCACACCTCATTCTTCATCCCTTCTCTATCCTCAGACACGGTCTTTGCCCTTTTTACGGGCTAACCACTCTCAGAACTCATCTCTAACTTGGTCTTCTGTTTCCATTCTTCCCGTCTCTTCCTAGATCTCCAAGATAGAGTCCTTTAGGAGTAAAGTGAACCTGCTGCGTCTTCCTTTGGCCATTTCTTCCAAATCCATCAGCAAACGAACGAGTCAGTTGGGTGTGTTGTGGGAAAAGGGCGGCGGCTCGGGGACAGGAGTGACGCAGAAACTCCGCCCACCGCCGGCCTTCGACATGGACAACGAGTCAACGTACTCGGGCTACTCCTACAAGTCGTCCCACTCACGAACGTCCCGCAAGCACAGGTAAGAGAGTTATGTCCTGTCTTAAATTATATTCCTGCTAAATGTACAATGTCAGTTTTCCTGATATTTTTAACCACTGCCCAAAACTCGTTCATCAACTTTTCAATAATCTAAGCATAATATCTGTTTTAATGTATAAACTGTACACAGAGAACCAAGATCACAAGAAATGTTTAAGCAGCTGCCAGTGGCTTGTTAAGGTCACCATGGTAACCAACAGGAGTTCAATAAGGTCACTATGGTCACCACACACCTGTGTCTCTAACTTCCTGACAACAAACGTATTGAGTCACTCAGAAAAAAGTCAGACTCAGACAAACAACAGCTGTTTGAAAACCGGAAGTCATAATACAAATATTTTTAACCTGTGAGCAGCAGGAGGCTGTGAAGGTCAGACATGTGG
Source organism: Callopanchax toddi (assembly GCA_006937965.1). Classification (NCBI taxonomy): domain Eukaryota; kingdom Metazoa; phylum Chordata; class Actinopteri; order Cyprinodontiformes; family Nothobranchiidae; genus Callopanchax; species Callopanchax toddi. The sequence continues at coordinate 287,436 of SSNR01000120.1, read as the reverse complement.
ATTCTTATGTTTCTACAGTTTATTGTTTAGGAGATGTGACACGTTAAATGTAGCCTTCACTTTCAGTTTTTAAAGCACATTATGCAGGAATACTACTTGTTTTTAGCACCCTCTAGTGTCTGTTTTAAATCACTGTCATTAAAACGTTAGCATTGTCTCTGCTCAGAAAATGTCTCAGCCTTCACTGCTTTCTACTGGAGCGGTTCATCAATCATTCAAAGAAATCAGCTGTGTTCAAGAAGGGAGAAATAAAAAAAAAAAATCAGGAATCACGAGCTAAAAACACTCCGGAGCTAGCGTAACAGCTAGCCACATTGGGTTAGCCCAGGGGTGCCCAAACTTTTCAACATGAGGGCCAAAATCACCAGTGTCAAGTCCTCGAAGGCCACAAAAGTTAGAATATTTCTTAAAAGAAACAAGCAAAAAATATTTAGTTCAGCGCAAAAATTCATTATAAATGCAACATTTTAATGAACAGTCTTTGTCAATACGACACAGGGATCTTTATGTTTGACTCAATAATAAAAAGCATCAAATTCACTGGATCTGATTGGTCGACTGTTTTTAGGTTTCTAGAAACTACATTTAGTTCCATCCTCAGCAACAAGAGCAGGATCTGGGTCTTTCTTCAGTCATGTTGATGGATTTAGTGAGGGTTTGTGGTTCTTTTTACCAGGAAATAAAGTCGGAAATCTCAATATCTCTTGAATTATCTAAAAACAAGTTGAATATTTTGATTAAATGGAAAATTTTGCATTTAAAAAGATTAGAATTTACTTGGATTTTTTGTTTGTTGGGTCTCATGTTAGTAAAGATCTAAAAAATGTCATAAAGCATCTCTCTGCATCAAAATCCTGCAAGAAAACTAAATTATATAACTTTTAAAAATGCAGCTGAGGGCCACACAAAATCACTCTGAGGGCCGCGTTTGGCCCCCGGGCCGCACTTTGAACATCCCTGCTGTAAAGGGTCATATTAGCACATACTGGCTCAAGGACAAGATTTTAAAATATGATAAAGTTACATAGTGTGGCTTTAAAGATAATATTTTGTGCTAAAATATCCCTGAAGTCTACTGAGACTTAGATGTGCACTCTGAGGGGATTTGAGAGAAAGCCTTTAGTCCGACAGCAGTGAGAGACACAGTGAGGGATAGAAGACAGAAATACCTACACTGGGATGTATAATTCACTAAAAGTACTTTGAGTAATCAAAACATGCTTGAAAATGTTTTAAATTTGGCCAAAAGTCTAACCTCACCTCACCTTCCTCCGCTTATCTGGGTCCGGGTCGTGGGGGCATCCCAAGTTGGGCATCCCCAGCCAGGACCACCGGCTCCTCAGCTGGGACGCCCAGGCGTTCCCAGGCCAACCTGAAGATGTATTTCCTCCAGGTCGACCCGGGGGTCACCTGACGGCAGGACATGCCCAGGAGGCATCCTGACCAGATGCCCGAACCACCTCAACTGGCTCCTTTTGATGTGGAGGAGCAGCGGCTCTACTCCGAGTCCCTCCCGGATGTCCGAGCTTCTGACCCTATCTCTAAGGCTGAGCCTGCACAGAAAACTCATTTCGGCCGCTTGTATCCGCGATCTCATTCTTTCGGTCATTACCCAAAGCTCATGACCTTAGGTGAGGATTGGGAGGTAGACCGAGAGCCAAAAGTCATCAAACTGAAGCTGTGATATTATAAAAAAACAACACTGAAATGTGTTAAATACCAGTTCAGTCAGTGAAGTCTGTCTGTTTGAACTTTGAATGGTGTTACTGTGGTGTCTACGGGGTGGGGTTTCTCGCCTTTTTATTCAAAGCACTTTGATTTTTATTTTAAAAATAATTAATAATTCAGTTTTTGCCATTTTTGCCGGAGTCATGTAATGTATTGCTACCAAAATTAATAACTTACTATTCCCCATTAAACTGCATGTTGTGGTGTGTCATTTGCATGATTTAATTTTTTTATTTCCAAAGCTGAACGGCATGGAAACAGACAAATTAGGACAGAAAAGTGAACAGTATATTTTTGTCAAAGGTTATAATATAATTTTTATTAATAATAACAAATATTAAAATATACTAATGTTGATATTAAGGTGTTAAGAGTTTAACTCTGTTAAACATTTTATAGTTAGTTTAGTTTACATGTTTAGCAGTGTGTTTTCAGTTGAGTTCAGTCGTTGATTCAAAAACGTAGAGAGAATAAAAATGGTTTAGACCTGCCAGTTAAAGGGTTAAAGACTCTAGCTTTAGCCTCAGCTTTCTGTGTTCTTTTAAAATCTTTATCATGTTTTTTTCTATTTGTTTCAAGTTGACGATCTCTGGAATTCAAATGTGATCAATCTACAGCTTTACCACTAGGTGTCACCAAAGGTTCAAATAAAACTTGGACTCACAACCAGCTAAAACTATCATTTAATTTACAGCATATTAATTCTAATGCATGTAATGCCAGCTCAACATAAGGAAGACTTTTATTTTCATTTTTATAACTTAACATGCATTAAAAACCTTTAGGTTGCCTCATTAAAATAATCTGCTAAATACAAAGTGATTAAATGAGCAAAAACAACTTTTAACTTTTTAATCATTAAATGAAACAAATACCCAAACTGAACTTTAAATGGTGATCTGGTTTAAACATGTCCTCAGCTTTTGAATGATTTAAGACTTTAGATCAGATCCGTTCTGTTTTTTTTTTTCTTTCTGAGATCCAAGCTTTAGTTCAGAGTGCATTTTTTAAAATTTCTCTTAGCTCTGGGTATTAATAGGACCTCATAGACTGGAGAAAATGAAAACTAAAATAAAATAAAATGACAGAAAACAGATATTACACAATTTTATACATTTATTTGACTTATAATGTACTTTAATTGAATATTCATACAGTAAATTTAAACCACTGAAAAGAAAAATCAAACAAAAAAATTAACAAAATTAAACAAATTGGAAAATAAAATTGAATAATATTCAATAAAAGTATATTTGAATTCTAAAAAAATGTATGTGAATTTAAAAAACAGTTAAAAATATAAACTTTAGAGCTACTGGTTAAAAGTAAAAACCCTGAATGAGGACTAAAGGTTAAATGATGCAGAACATCCAGACTCCCCCCCCCCCCCCCCCCCCCCCCCCCCCCCCCCCCCCCCCCCCCCATAAGGGCCCGTCTCTCTCAGCAGCTTTATTTTCTCTTATTTGAATATTTATTCTAGTTTTAACCATATTTTATGCACTTCATCCAGGCTTTGTTAGCATTAGATTATTCACCCATCGATCCATCAACCAGGTTAGTTTGACAGTGTTACCTGAGTTAACCGAGGCAGGGCGAGGTAAAGAACATCAGCCAATCAGAGGCACAGGGAGGCGGGGCCAAGCATGCTGCATCCTGATGTTTTTAGTTAATGGACAGATGTGTGTCAGACAGGAATAAGTTTAAAGCAACTATAAAAAATTGAAAAGCTCAAAAACCTGCAAACAGCTCAAACGTGCTTCTGATGAGCAGATCTGTACGTCTGAACCGTGTGACACTGACATAAGGTTGTTTTGACCCAACGGTCAATCCAGGACTGCCTTCTTCAGTTATGAGGTCAAACAAGCTGACAATAATCATTTTCTAAACTTGTTAGCTTTCAGCTGATCATGGATTTAAAAATCTCCATGGATGAGAAACATCCACAAATCCAGTTTCCTTTGATGCAGCCTGCTAGCATCACCATGCACTGGATGACAGAGACCTCATCGTATAACTAGATCACATGCTGCCAGATGGAACAACTGTGTATAAATGCTTCTTTTCCAGTGAGTGGTTCCCTATTCCTGACCTGAACAGTTTTTCTAATGTTTCTCTAGAGAGAGGAGAGACAGGCATCGCTCTAAGAGTCGGGATGGAGCCGTCCGTGGAGACCGATCAGTGACCATCCAGGCCCCGGGGGAGCCGCTGCTGGACACAGAGTCCACCATGGCAGACGAGAGGGTCAGAGCTTCATCTCCTCAGTCCTGTTTTCACTTCTTATCTCGAGCATCACCAACACTTTGTCTCTGCTCTCTACAGGATGATAACTGGGGCGAGACCGCCACGGTGGTCACTGGCACCTCTGTGGACAGCATCTCTAATGAGGACCTGACTCGGATCTCTAAGGACTTGGAGGACTCGTTACCCCTCGACTGTCGCCGTTACATCAGCCCAGTGTTGGGAGTGGTGCTGGGGCTCTTCTCTGTGCTCACTCCTCTGGCCTTCTTGGCCCTCCCACAGGTCCTCTGGCGGGACATGCTGGACCCCTGCGGGACCCCATGTGAGGGTCTTTACATTTCTCTGGCCTTCAAGCTCCTCATCCTCCTCATCTCCACCTGGGCGCTGTTCCTCCGCCCATCACGAGCCACGCTGCCGCGCTTCTTTGTCTTTCGCTGCCTGCTGCTGGCGCTGGTCTTCCTCTTTGTGGCGTCTTATTGGCTCTTCTACGGCGTGCGTGTGCTGGAGCCCAGAGAGACGGACTACAGGGGGATTGTGGGATATGCAGCATCCTTGGTGGATGCTCTGCTCTTTATTCAGTACCTGTCTCTGGTGTTGATGGAGGTCCGACACCTGCAGCCTGCATTCTGTCTGAAAGTTGTCAGGACCACCGACGGGGTCAGCCGCTTCTATAACGTCGGGCATCTCAGGTCAGTGAGTAACAAATCAGGAACGTCTTTGATTTCTGTAACTTGAATTCTTGATCTTGTTTACTTAAGATCAAGAAATCTCTAAACATGTTGTTTACAGCAGATACAATACACTGTCAGAAATGAAAGTACAGAATTGTACCTTTTGTCGTCACTGGGGTGGTACCCTCAAAAGATCAATTTTGTACCTTTAATTGGGGGGGGGGGGGGTTTGTATCCTAAGGGGTACAAAAGTGTACCCTTTAGGGCACATACTTTTGTTTAGAAAAGCAAGGTCTACTCCGTCCAACCTTGCGGCCTTGTCGGGGACCCCACGCAACGACACATAATGGCGTTGCTTACATCCGACCCGACGTAGACGCAGAAGCATAAATTAGGCTTAAGAGTCTTCAGTGGGATCGGAAACCGATCCTGGATCAAATCGGCCCCATCCCTAGTTTTTATGATAGATATCTCATATTTCACAAGCTCATAAAGTGAGACATTACAGGAAAACGACTGGTAAACAATGAGATTTACAATGAAATGATCATTTAAAGGTGTTAAAAATGAGCCCTTCTGTAGATGAGCCAGACAACCACAGTAGCTGCTTGGTGAAAAGTGAAAACATGTAGGAAGTTTTGAAGTGACGCTTTGTAAAGGTCACTGCTCTCTGTTTGTATACTGGTAGTACTGGTACAGAATGAAAGTTATCCTACGTAGAACCCGAAACCTTTTGCTCAACTGTGCATCTGCAGCCAGATCTAGGTCATGGTGGGACTCGTTCTGCTACGTGTGAACGGTTGTTCAGTGGTTAAAACGGTGGACTGACATGACCTTGAATGTACTTTTACAAGATTTGTGCAAAATTGTGACCTCGACCCTAGATTTTATAACTTTGAGATGATAAAACTATGCAGAGATTATCAGTTACATCAAGTCTAACCTGTCACTACATTTTATAGCTGTTTGGTTTTTAGGTCTAACACTGACTGAATCTTGTTTATTGAGCTTTAAATGATCAGTTTGATGTTTGGTATGTTATTACTTATATTGATGCAGCAGCTTTTCACTCCACCCAGAGGTATTACCTTTCACCGTTTGTGGTCTCTCACCACTTCCTTTCTATAGGTAGTAAAAGCCTGTGGTTGCCAGGGGGTGTGCAGGCTGGTAACAGCGTCAGCGTGTTATTAATCAAACATGTCTTCCTCTTTCTGACACAATGCAGCATTCAGCGAGCAGCAGTGTGGGTCCTGGATCAGTACTACAGCGACTTCCCCGTCTATAACCCCGCCCTTCTCAACCTGCCCAAGTCCATCCTCACCAAGAAGATCTCGTCCTTTAAAGTCTACAACCTGGAGGAAGGTACTTTCCTCATGTTGACGGTGATCATGTTCCTACCACTAGTCTGACACAACACATACAGTATGAATGGTTCCCTGCCAAGTGACAGAAATATACCACAGAATAGTTACAGAACAGAATTATTCAGCAGAGGGACTTTATCTACAGCTCCAGGTCACAATCAGGTCATCTCAAAGCAACCGATCCAAATCATCATAGGTCAGTAAGTTACTATTAATATGAGTCAGCTGTAATAAAACCAGATTTGTTATAAAAATGAGTCAGATTGTCCTGGTATAAAGGGACCAGCTGTCTGAAGGACTGGATCAGTCGTTTCTAAAACAGAGAGAACAAAGTTAGTGGCAGAAACAAGAGGAACTACAAACATGGAGAGTAGAGAGTAAAGCCAGCAGAGAGAGCTGGAGTAGGGCTGGTCAACCAGACGGATGTATCCCCCATCGCCTGCCCTTTGTTAGGGATGATTTTTGCATTTGTTTTTACTATAAAATATTTTTTTACTAATAACTCTGTTGTAACTAACAGTTTGACGTCTTTCTAAGTGATTTGGTGACGGAGCAGCGGCAGCTGATAGCTCTGTGTTAGCTTAGCATCCTCAGCAGAAGGATGCTGTTTCAGGACTTTGTGTTTTTTTGCTATTTTGTTTGATTGGTTCTTTCTATCTATAATAACTCTCGTCAGTCATTGACTACTCATTAGTGGGCTTTGGCACAATCATCATGTTCTAATCTAATGTCATAGCTGACCTATAAGTAAGTGTGTAAAATTTGAGTTGATTACTTAGCAGAAAACAATTCTTCATACCTTTTTATCCTATGTAGAGTATATAAAACATTTTAAAGAATAACCAGGTTTAGAGTAGCTGTTTAATTATAAAAGCCAACAGACAAAAAGTGAGTGATGATGATTTTACTTGTTTCTTTCATCACTTTTCTGTCTCTGCTCTTTTAGCAAAACTTGTTTTGGACCACATTTTAAATAAACTCTCGGGAACGTTTTGGGATGTTCGTCTACAGCTGATTACCTTCTGGAGTCAGCACAATTAAAAATGGCCGCCACAGTATTCTAACATTAGCAAACACACCTCTTTGAATTTTACAGATGTTGATCCAGAATTTAGTGGTAGTTGCTAAAAACCCTTCCTATAGCACGTTACTGAGTCAGCCTCATAATTAATGTTTGAATGGTTTTAATAGGACCTAGTTTTATTGAGTGAGTGGGTTCTTACCTACAACTACATGTTTAGAGTCTTTTTGAATCAACTTCTCAGTATTGTTATGATTATTTAATAGGGATGCACCGATACTGGTATCGGTATCGGCCCGATACCAATACCAGTATCGGTTAAAGTTACCCGATCCCAGGAACCGATACCAGTGGCTTCACTGTCTGTGACTTGTGATTTCTGTTATAGTGTCCTATATTGAACACTAGGGGGAGCTTTTGAGCTAAAGAGGAACAGTGTGGGTTGAGAGCTGGAGATGGTGCCAAATAGTTCATTTTATTTGGTTAAAATGAGGAAAACTGCAGTAATTTCACTGTGAAATCACAGAAAATGGTTATTTTTCACCTTATGTTTTAGTTTTGTGATCATTTTTTAATATATATATTTTTTTATCTAACTCGGTTTTTTGTTGTAAAAAGCAGAGAAGAAAAAATAAAACCTGTATTCCAATTTGTTGCATTTTTTTGTGTGGTAGAAGTATCGGTACTCGGTATCGGCGAGTACTCAGATTTAAGTATCGGTATCAGATAGAAAAAAGTGGTATTGGTACGTCCCTATTATTTAATGTTTGTGCCTGAAAACTGTTGATTCTGTTTAAAAGACAGAATTTACTGAAGTGAAGAGTTTGGGTTAAATTAAAATACAGCTAATTGAATCTAAAGTAGAAGATTTCTCTCTCTAGCGCCACCATTTGGTGGTTGCTATGGTTGATCATTAAACTTGTTTTTTATGTTGGTTTTGGATCTCCTACTCCTGTCTCAGGTTCAAACTTCACCATTTAAATAAGTTTGAGGATTTTAATTTATATAAGTCGTTTTCCTCATTTTGGATCACAGCTCGTTATTATGGGGGATGCTGGGTCCCAAAGCCAGACCAGTTGAGAACCACTGGATTAAACTCTTGTTTCCATTTACAGATAACGGCACCAACAACTCCACAGGCCAGCCTAAAGCCATGATTACAGCTGCTTCTCGGAAAAGAGACAACGCACACAACGAGTATTACTACGAGGAGGCAGAGGTGGAGCGGAGGGTTCGCAAACGCAAGGCCAGGTAGGACAGAACTCAACTAGTGATCCTATAAGACCTGTGGGAAAGAGTTCTGGTACTTGTGTGTGTAAACGACCACATGCTGAAGGTTTTCCTGTTCCTGAAACAGAAACAACCATTGACTGTTATCACGGACTATTAAATGACATGTTTCAGTCCCTTTTGCTTTGTTAAATTTCTTTTTTAACTATTTAAAAATCTTGTTACTTTTTTCCTTACTTACTGCTACTTTTTTTTTGTAGAATTTTCAGATTTAGGCAGCAAATCTAAATTTCAGGCCTGTTCATTTATTCTAAACAGGCTCCAAACTACTTCTCTCAAAGTTGAGGAAATGGAATCGATCATGCTGAAGTAGAGAACAGAATACAGAAAAAACCCTTGATTGATCAGGAGGCCAGCGGGAAAAATTGTCACCTTGTTTGGGAATAGGGGTGGGAATTGAGAACCAGTCCCAACAGACCGATTCCAGCTGAATCGTACACCTCAAACTTTATTGATTCTAATTAACAATTCTCTTGTTTTCGGTTTTCCAGAAATGTTTTGTCACGGTACAGTTATGCCACACTATTTGCAACATCTCGGGGGGGGGGGGGGGGGGGGGGG
>SSNR01000120.1:233455-270985 GCA_006937965.1 Callopanchax toddi | reverse complement strand
GATCTGCAGCTTCTAAACAGGTTCTCCAAACCGCGACCGTCAGCGGAGGATTACACAGCATGTAAACAAACCGTAAAAAAGCCACAGCATATACACAAATAATTTACGTTGGTAAGGGTCTCAAACTATAAGTATTGACGATGGGGAGGGTTGTGACTTACCTTCAAAATTAGATAAATCCTGCGAAATATAAAATGTGAAGCCTTTCTCTCGTTTGCTCTTTGGCGCAGGGAAAAACTATCAACAAGTCGGTGAACATCATCAACAGAAATATTAGGCAAATGCCCTAGACATCTAGAAAAATTTAAATCGCCGCTTAGTCCACTCATTTTCTCGACTTCTTTGGGAATACAAGACAGTAAATAGGGTGCGACCAGGCGAGAATATCAAACCGGAAATAAAACACTGGACAGGAGTCTTCCCACCGGAAGTAGCATGTGCTAACGTGCTCAGGGTCTATTGGCCTCCGTTCAGAACAGTAGGAGTCTTTAGGACTGAGGAGCAGTCTGATGAGAACCAAGACCAAAGAGTTTGCTGCTGTTTTAACTCTTTATGGACTGGAGGAATTTTAGCACATCAGTTGTTTACATGTCAAAACAACAACAATACACCAACTTTGATGATGCATCAGCTTTAAAACATACTACCAATAGCGGTTTTAGGCACGTGCAGACCGGGCAGCCGCCCGGGGCGGCATTTTTCAGGGGGCGCACAAACTCTGTGTAAAAAAAAATAAAAAATCAGCGCCGCAAAGTGGTTTCTATATATCTGCCACATTACTGTGTCTAGAACCAGCAAATTGGCGCCCCCTGCAGCTGCAGGTGCTCCTGCAGGCTGCAGGTGAGCCGAGGGAGTGTGTGTGAGGAAGAGAAAGGGAGGGGTGTGGGGGAATTCACCTCTGGGTCACTCCAAAATGAAACAGGGGGGTGGGGGGCTGAATCAACGGTATAAAATGGCTAAAGTTAATCAAACCTTGAAGATTTTCCTTCCATAACACACATTTCATTCATAATATATTTGTACATATAATTTCTCCACGTTTCAAATTGTGTGAAATGACCAAATAAAAACAGGAAATACAAAATGATTGGTCACCGAGGTCAATTGGTTTAGTCTTGATTCCTGAGAGCATTGGATGATGGGAAAGTTGTTTATTGTCATCGTCGTTGAGTTGAGAGCCAAACGCAATGGAAAGAAAAAGGCGAAAACTATCAGGTGCCCAATTTAGAAAAAAGAGAAAAGAAGAAGAGGAGAAACGGACAAAAGAGAAAGGTATGTATGTCCTCTCTCAGGATACATATTGTCACATTTTTTTAACCTGTTAACCGGGGATTTTAATGTTTAAAGTCGGTTAACTAATTGTTAAGAGGCAGAGCTAATAATACAGTCAGGTCTTTAAGTCTGAAACAGATATTCGAGGCGAGTATAAGCTCCTCAAATCTTTTTTTTTTTTAAATTAAGCGAGGATTCGCTAAATGCGCACACTGCAGCCAGCCTACAACAAAAAACACGTTGATCGTGTTAACATATGAATAAACTCTACAAGTGGAAGAAACCAAGCCTTGCAGATGAGGTGCTGACCACACTGGGCACCACACTGCACTTTGATGGGAACTCTGATTTGGACAGTAGAGAGCTTTGCAGGAAATCAAGAACTTCCCTAACCTGCCATCAACAAACATGAGCCTCCTTGAGCTGATCACTTTTATTCATGATAAAGATCTAGCAGAGATCTACCCCAACTTTTGGACTGCTCTTACTCTGCCAGTCACTGTGGCTCAAGCAGAGAGGAGTTTCTCAAAACTGAAGTTGATCAAGTCAAACCTGAGGTCGACTTTGTCTCAGGAGCGACTCACTAACCTGGCCGTCATCAGCATCAGTCACTCGGTAGGGGAGCAGATTTCATATGATGACGTCATTGATGACTTTGCATCAAGGAAGGCAGAAAGGTTAGGTTTTACTTTGTGTTTTCTAAGTGTAGTAATCACTACAGTATCACTGTAATTTACAGTCTGTTATCTTTAGTGTTGTGTGATGAAGGATCTCTGCTATTTAGAATATTTCCAGTTTCTTTTATTGTTCTTAATATTTTGTTATTTTTTGTTGTTACAAACCAATGCTTTTGTTTTTACTAAGGAGATGAGTCTTGAGAAGTGGGTTCCAATATTTATTTATTGACCCAAAAATTAAGTAAAGGAATAACAAAAAAAATCGCCCCAGGGCCGGTAGAACTAACACAAAATACTAAACACAAACCCTGGGTGATCAAAACCAAATAATAACCAGAAAATCTGCCAGCAGGGGGAGGGAGGAGACTAACACAAATACCTATTAATTACCAAATGAAAACTCCACCGATGAAAAGAAACACAGGATCGACCTCCCCCTGATCCGGCAAAGAAAAGAAAAAAAAAAGGTTATTTACAGTTATTATTTACAAGTTATGTACACACACAATACACCACTAAGTGACAGTGTGATTGTGAAATCAAAATACCTGTTAAACCCTTAATTTACAAAGAGTGCTTTAAATCAACACTCTGAGCCAGAATTAACCAAAGGCTCCAACATAAAGAAAGAAAACAACTCAGGCTGCTTAAACACAAATGTTAGCTTTTTAACTATTTAGCTCTGAGGACTACAACAATAAATTTGTCAGCTCCAATTTCAAACACAGTCAAAGACACTATAACCTGAGGAGCTAGGGTGGAGACTACCCACTGTGTTTCCTCTGCTTTATACTGTTCCTGGCCTGGGACTCTGATTAGCCAAACAAGCTGCAGCTGGAGACTGGAGGAGCAAAATGGCGCGCTGTGATGAGGTCATCAGGAATGACAGGTCCGTTTCCGGGGCAACAGGGGAGTGTCTGTGAGTCAGTCCAGGCCGACGCCTTCTTTCAGCTCCTCTCCCACAGTTTCCTGGTAGACTGCAGGCTCCAGGCAAACAGAACAGGAAACCAAACCAAACCACGGCAACTGTTCCACAGGGGTCGTGACATTTGTTTATATCTGACTGTATATACTTTTGGTACATTCATGTATATAATGCATATAGTTTTTAAAACGAGTATATTCTGCTGCCCATACTGTGTATAACTGTGCTAGTATGCAATTGAGAGATGTAAATGCTCTATATTCGTTTTAATAAAGCACACCTCCTTCTAAAAACGCTTTGGGAGTAATTCCATGTAGAACCGCCACTGCATACTACTCTCCTTAGGTATTAGCTCAGAATTTTTTTCTTCTATCTAAAAAAAAAACTGCAGTGCAAACAGCACAGTATGCTTTTTTTTACTACTTTGAGTTAAATTTTTCAGTCAACTTGTGATTTAAAGAAATACGACATTAAGTAATCAAAGTGGCATTAAAGGAGTAAAACCAGGATGTTGGAGTTCTCAGCAGGACTGAAGTTGATCTATTCAGTAAAAAAGCAGACGTTTAAACAGCAGTTATGTTGAAGTGGACATTTGTGTCCCTAATGACTGAAGAGGGTCATAAATAAAACTGTTCTGATCTAAACGTCACAGCTTTTCATGTAACGTTATTTTACTTTTCCACTGCCATCAGTTTTACATGACAAAGTCATAACATGGAGTTAATATGACCTGAAGCAGCACAATATAACCTTTCTGGTTTATCTGAGCATTAAATCAGACAGATGGGACCTAATACTTCTCCTGAAATAAAAGTATAATGCTGATTTAATGGTGGGGTAAAAGGTTACAGTAGATAAATCACTTATCTGAATGGACACAGCTCCACTGACAGTCAACCTCTGCATTACATGGTGACATTCCTGCTGGACTCGACCCCTGAATGCATCAAACGTGCAACAAGATTTTTGTTGCTGCTGATGTTCACTCTCACAAATAAGCAGATAGTTCTATATGAATAACCATCTGATGCATAACGGACAGCAGTACAAACTTTTATACAGTGATCAACCTCTATGGAATTTAGGAACCTCGAGCTGCTTTGAGGTGACGTCAACACACTTTGGTCTGCTGGTCCATTAGATCAGTGGTTCCCAAACATTCTGGCTTCTGACCCATGAAATGACCCCGACCATCACTGGCAAAATGATACAAACACTGAAAATAAACCAATTAAACAAAAACACAATGACAACACAAACATCTACAACTATTAGACCATGTTTACCCAACTGTTTGTAACAATTAGGGAAAATTATATTAGTAATGGTTTTTAATTCACTTTCAGTGCTGGAAAAGAAGACCTCCCAAGTCCCACATTTGTAGTTTCAGTACCCACAGTGGGGTCCCGACCCCAACTTTGGGATTAGATCATCAGTCCTGTTGTATGTAAACTTTATTTCTCCAAACAGAGGCCCTTCAGGAAGCTATCTATAAAGATTTGAATTATTTATAACTTTTACACAGAAAAACATTTAAATGACAACAAATGTGAAATAATTAATAAATAATGTCTAATATTAATATACAAGTTATTTAATATAATTTTAGTATTTTATAATATGACAATATAACTGTAATAAAGACATTTAAATTGAAACTTCCCACCTGTAGATCCTCCACTAGAGGGCAGTAGACATGTTTTTGATGAAGGTACTAATCCTGATACAACTTGACATTTTCATAAGTGGTTTGATGCTAATTAGCAACATTAGTCTACAAGCTGCTAACCAATTGAATCCACACACAGCTCAGGTACATCATCAGTTTTAATCGGAGTTTAAATGTTTCCATCATAAGTTTTTATAAAGATTTGACCCTTCAGGCAGACTGCTCTGCATTTACAGCTTTTATATCTGAATACAGTTTTACAAGAATTTAATTTAACATTTTTATTGATACCTCTATTTTAGCCTGAAGCTCACAAAAAGTCTTTACGAATGAACTCCACTAAATTCAAGCTATTTTTAATAAAAGATCAAATTTTATCACGAGTCAGCAGGTGTCATCTCTTTTTTTTGTGCATGTGTTTAAACAGGGAGTAATTCAAATTTACAGGATGCGGTATCGAGTCTGTGAACATTCCATTATCATACATGTATATCATGGAATATACTTTGTTAGCAACAGCAATCGTAATGCATCTAAAATAACTAAATGTGTGTTGAGAAAAAACCCCAAAACTTCATAAAAGGATTCCATGTTTTACCCTTTAAAGAACCACGTGTCTGCAGAGGGGAAGGGGTTACTTCCGTTTTCTAAAACCTTCTAATGCGAATGGGGAAGTACACAGAGAAACGTCTAGCTCGTGTACATGCTAACGTTAAGCAGCAATGAGACTTCTAACTGTCCTCCTATTTCTTCAAGGTATGTACTTTTAATATTTTCTAAACCTTTGACTAAATACCATTAGATACTAACTTTTACATACATGTTAAAATATTTTTTTTAAAACGTGACTCTGAGATCTAACTAGGTGGTTAAAAAGCTGAAGATTTGTTCCAACATTAATACATACTTGATTTGTATCACAGCATAACATCACTACTTCATAAAAAGTTGTACTTTTGCTATCATGGACTCAAAAAATCCAATTCAGGAGAATAAATAGTATTTCTCCTCATATTGACTTTTATCTGACAGTTAACTTTGATACAGTTGATATATTTTTTAATGAAATAGGCTAACAGGTATCCTCTGCTCTGGACTGGTTCTCTTCTTATATTTTTCATCTGCCCTAATTTTTTCTCTAAAATTGCCACTTTAATCAGGGGCGTTCCCCAGGGTTCAGTCTTGGGTCCATTATTATTTTAGTTTTACTTTACTTTCTCTGACAGATCATGTCATTGTTATGCTGATGATATCAGCTTTGTTTAAGCTAGTCCCTAGTCCAGTGTTTAACCCATATCAGTGACCAGTGTTGGGGAGAATACTTTGTAAATGTATTTAGTTACAGAATATCGAATACCTGTTTTAAAATGTTAAAATGTATTTTGTACTGTATTCCGTTACTTTGCTTAATCCTGGTACTGTATTCTAAATACTTGTGTTCTGGAATACATGTATTCACTCCCCAACACTGTCAGTGACTGACTGTTCAGAAAGCATTTCATCATGAACACCAGGAAGACAGAGACCATGATTATAGCTCCACCTGAGTTTCACACATTGATCGATCAGGCCCTCAGTTCCTTTTCTACAGAAGCCAAAGTCTGGGTGTATTTTCAGAGTTTCATTTCACAAGTTAGATATGTTTACTTCTTCTGCTTTTGTCCCTTGAGGAACATAAGCTGTCACATGGTTTCATCTGTTGAATTTGAGGCAGTTATTTATGTTTTTGTCTCATCAGCAGTTAGATTACTGCAATGCCCTGTTCACAATATAGAGCATCTGTCTCACGCCTACAAACTGTTAAAATGCTGCAGCCAGTTTACACTCCCACTCCTGTCCTATACTCCACACTAGCTTCCTGTTGAGTTTAGGAGTCATTTTAAAATTCTTTATTCACCTACAGAGCTCTAAATGGACAGGCCCCAGAATACCCATCATTTCTTGTTTTAAACACAAAGCTGCTCATAGCCCAGAACTTATTTGTTCCCTGTACCAGACTAAGAATTCAGAGGGACAGTTGCTCCCAGACTATGGAAAAATTTGCCTTAGAGCTTTACTTGACTGAATCTGTAGGTGCTTTAACAAAGTTATGTATGTACAGGGGACGGTCATTCCAAAGTTTCAGATACCACAACAAAAAGACTGGTCCACCTCGACCCCTAGATGTCCCGATTAGTTTTGTGTAGGACCCAAGTGCAGGTACTGTAAGCAGCCGTGGCGGGAGACAGCAGGCTAACTTAAAATTATTTTATTTCAGCCAACTAGGACACTCACCCAATGGCAAGGGGAACTACCACTGAGTTTGTGACTGGTACACTCCAGTATGATGATTTTTGTTTTATACATTTCCTGCTAATGACCAATGACGTTACAGAATTGCTGCTCTATCTTGTGGTTTTCTACAGGAAGCTGAAGTGTAAATATGGACAAGACAAAATGGGAAGGTCAAAATAATTCAGATATAAAGGTTTTTTTTGTCACAAAATACTGATGCTGGATCAGTAGTGCAGGACTTTTGCTGATGTCATGTACTTACAGGGTCAGAGTGTCTGTTTTCCAGCTGGCAGAAACAGGGCTGAGGGGGTCCTGTTCTGCTGGAATGTTGGTGACAAAGAATGCATGAAGGTGACGGCAACCATCTATGTGAATGTTGGTCCAAAGAAAAGAGTCACTTAAAAGGTTTAGTGTGCACAGTGACTAATTCTGTCATTGCCTATGGGTTCTTTTTTGGGGCAGAGGTTTGTGGTCTGTGATGAAAAACAGAACCAAAATGCTACTTCTAAAAACATATTGATGGAAATGTCATTTGAGAGCACAGTCTTAAAAAATACAAAACAATGCATTCTGACACTGAGCAGTCCACAAGATTGCAATCTAGACTTTGAGTGGTCCATTGCAGCATCTTGATTTTTTTTGTGGGTCAGTGTCCTGTTTTATGACAGTTTAAACAAGTTTGGTAGCAGTTTTAGCTGTCAGAGGGCTTCACGTTTGACTAGAAACCACAGAGATGATGGTAAGCTCAGTGACTGCAAGGTGCCCAAATCATCAGTCCTCCATCACCACTGACAGCTGGTTTGAGATGTAGTGTTGTGTTTGATTTCCTTTTGTCCAAAGGATGTTGATCCATAACTTTTGTGGTTCATTTGAGTGCAACTCTGCAAACCTAAGTCATTCTGCCATATTATTTATGGAGAAGAAGCTTATAGCCACGTTTAAGTGATCATTTGATCTCACTCTCTACTGATTGTACTGTCATAAACGTTAAACTTAGACTTGCTGTTAAGATTTTGGTGTTAGTGTATGGGATTCAGGTGACAGGAGGCAGCAGGTGAACTCAAAAGGGTTTTATTAAACGGCTTGTCCAAGACAACAAAACTGTCAGAGGAAGAGGGAACAGGACTGGGTGAGGACAACATGACAAAACCAGGGGAACAACCAGGAGCATAAATGGGAACAGATCATAACACTTGCTGACTAGGGCCTGTAGAGATTTAAGATAGAGCTTGTGTTTTTTTTTTTTTTTTGTGATTATTACACAATAAATTTTCTGACTGAAATATTTTCAGGGAATCCCCACTTCCTCAAAACTAGTGTAAAAATCACTCCTAAAATAAAAATTCATGTCATAGAGAGTTAAATTAAAACAACTCTATGATTATTTTTTGTTGTTGTTCCTAAGCGTATTGGAATAGAGATAAAATGGTTTGCCTGATTTATTTATTCATTTATTTATTTACATCTTTGTATTTAAAAAAAGAGTAAAAGCCAACTTCTAGATTTTGGAAAGTGATATTTTTTATTACTGAGTGAAACCTGTGTAAAATGAGACATATTAAAGTATGACACTAATTCTTCTTAAAGCTCCAGTGGTGCTGGTTAAAGCAAGTAACGAAGTTTTTGGGTACATCAGTGAGAACGTTACCCTGCCTTCCAGAGTCAAGTCATCTCTGCATCTGTCAACTATTGAGTGGTCAATATGGGAAAACTTTACCTGGATTGCCACCTATCAAGATGGAGTGGTATTGACTGACCGTTTGCACCGCTTTAAAGAAAGACTGGCTCTCAACAAAACTTCAGGTAAAATGACATCTGTAACCTAAAGTTTATGAATATATGTATATATATATATATATATATATATATATATATATATATATATATATATATATATATATATATAATGTTATTGCCATGCATTTTGTTCCCTCAGGTGACTTGACCATTTATAATCTGAATGAAAAGGATGCCATGGAATACACAGTAAACACAGAAACAACTGAAAAAGAAAACAAACTGAACAAAATTAAGCTAACAGTCATGCGTAAGTGTCCAAACAAACAGGAATATTATCTGTTGTCAGCTTGTTTGACTTTATTTATTTTGACTTCTTCTTCAGAAGATTAACAATTTCACTTTTCATCCTTGCAGGACACATTCAGAAACCAACGATCAAGGAGATTGACAACAGAGCAACACAAACAGGTTGCTTTATGTTGCTCAGTTGTTCTTCTCCAGATCCCAGTACTAACTTCGCCTGGAAAGTTCAGCCTCACTGTTCGTATGGTTGGAGTAATTCTAGTGGTGGCTCTTCACAGCTAGTGGCACACTGCGTCACACTGGAGGCTGTTGAATTCATTTGCACCTCGAGCAGCCAAACAGAAAGTATGGCAAGAGTCTTCAGATCACAGTGTAATGGTAAGGTTTTATATGTTAAAATTACATAACTGCTGTAGCGTTTGGAATAACGAGTAGTTATTTTAGCCACATATTGGCGAGCCAGCCAGGTTACACTGCTAACACAGTATTTCTTAGGGTCGCTGTACCTCAGTGGGTCCAGCGGTTATTTCTTAGGCTTTTGGAAAATCATAATCATAATTATAATGACATAACAACTTGTTTGAAATAAAACATGTAAATCTGAGATCATCAACTTATGGAACTCTGTGTCAAAAGTAGATCTCAAAGCATTCAGGATTATTTTTTGATGATGATGCTTTCAGATATGTGGTGGAGAAAACTTCGCCACATCCAGTGGCGGCTGGTGACATTTTTTTTTGAGTGGGGTGCATTTTTGCAAGTCAGTTTTCAGATGCGCAAAAACCCCACATCTCACCACTAGATCAGGGAATGAAGCAAAAGGTTTTCATCTGACTGAAAATGCTGTTGGTAAAAATTCCTACCACCAGTTCACTAAAAATGTGGAGCAGTTAGGTATAATTCTACACATCAAGCAGTAAAGAAATCATAAAGTCTTCATAAGGAGACCTTAGAATAATATAATCAGAAATGAATAATAATTTAAAAAAACAACCACAATGTGGTCACAACAGAGTTTCAGGGGAAAAAACAACCTGACCTACACAAGGTCAAAACCATAACTTACTATTCACAATGAAGTTTGTAGCTACAGCTTTCTACTGAAAGCACAAACTCTCTCAGTCTGAACCAGGTGTTCAGACCGGGTCAGACCTGATTCGAACCAAACCGGTCCAAAATGACCCGGTACCGGACTTTGTACCGGACCTGAACCAGGACCCATTCTGAACTCTAACAAACAACCCACATGACTCACCAACTGTCGAGTTGATTAAATCCGGACACATGGAATCAATCAGGTTGTCACAAAGCTGTCAAGAAAGATTCTTTGAAGAAAATATCCATTTAGCTTCCTCCATGATAAGAACTCCCTCCTCCTTGCGAGCTTCCGGGTAAAGTCCTGACCTGAGCCGATTCTTCGGTCTTCGGTCTCTATACTTCTGCGACCTGGGGCTCTCCTATACTTTGTATTGAAGGGCCTCCAGTGTGCATGCTCCAGTTATAGTGTAGGTCTATTGTAGGTCTATGGTAAAGATTTGTGCAACCGAGACATGCGCAGAAGAAACAGGAAGTACATCACATGACCTTTCGGTTTGGTAAAATAAAAGTGAGAGAACATTTTAAAACTACACCAAAATGCAGATTTTACACAGCACTGATAGTATGTATATTTAATTTTCATGATTTAAAAAATATATATTTTGTGATCCTAATCTTCTTCTTCTTCTTCTTTGTCTTCTTCCTCTGTGAGACTGGTGGGCCGGTGCCCTAGCGCCCCCTATTGACGGACCGCCACCTGGCCACATCCAAACCCATTCATGTGTGATTGTTGCTCAGCGGCAGACTGCCCTGTTCTACGCCTTCTGCTCTGCACATCCTACCCTGTGCTTCCTGTTTTGTGCACCCAGCTCTGCTCTTTGCTCCAGTTTTTGTCTCAACCTTTGTGACACTCGTGCTTGATGTATGGATGCATCTTCACTGCTTTTCACTGAATTTGACATTTTTTTTTAACAAGAGCGCAGTGTGCAGGATGCCAACCTTGGCTCAACTCAGCACTCAGCTCACTCACATTTGTCAGTTAAGTTTGTTACAAATCCATTTCTACCCACTGACTGAATGAGTCTGCATATCGGGACGAGGTGGAGCGGCTGACAGCGTGGTGCACAGATAACAACCTGGCTTTAAATACAACTAAAACAAAGGAGATAGTGGTAGACTTCAGGAGGAATAAGGCTGACATTCAGCCCCTGTTTGTCAATGGAGAATGTGTGGAGAGGGTGTCAGACTTCAGGTTCCTGGGGGTCTACATAGAGGACCATCTGACCTGGGGCACACACACTAAGGCTGTCGTTAAGAAGGCACAGCAGAGACTGTACTTTCTGAGAACATTAAGGAACAACCATCTCAGACAAAAACTGCTTGTGTCCTTCTACCGCTGCTGCATTGAGAGCATTCTAACATACTGCATGTGTGCGTGGTTCTCCAGCTGTACGGCTGCAGAGAAGAAAGCACTTCAGAGGGTCGTCACCACAGCGGGAAAGATCATTGGCTGCCCTCTCCCCTCTATGGAAGATCTCTACAGCTCCCGCTGTCTTGGGAAGGCACACAGTATTCTCAGGGACCCATCTCATCCCAGACACTCGCTCTTTGAACTGTTGCCCTCGGGCATACGCTTCAGAACAATTAAAGCGAGAACAAACAGGTTGAAGAACTGTTTTTATGCCAGAGCGGTAATTGCACTAAATGCTGAGGAAACCTGAACATGGGAATTGTGCAATAACTGCAGTGTGGGATGTTTTGATTTTGATTTTTAAATTTTTATTCTGATTCTTAACCCTTAGCAACTGCTGTTTTAGTATTTTATCGTATTTTAGTATTTATTTTTTATGTTCAGGCACCTTAAGGATTGCACTTTCAATTTCGTTGTACTAGTACAATGACAATAAAGGTGATTCTGATTCTGACAGTAAAACTGAATCCACCAGCATGCAGAAGAAATTTTTCAATATATATATATATATATATATATATATATATATACTTTATGCAATTGTGAATCAAATCTTGTATAATATGGATCACAATGGAAAGTCACCAAGATTTAAGTGGTCATGAGAAAAGATTGGTGAATGTAGCTAACATTGTGCTTTAGTAATGTTTTGCTTTTTATGACATTTTCTCTCTTCTCTTTAGTTCCAGATAGAACATGTTCCCCCAGAGATAGATGTGGTATTTGCATCCTCATTGGAGTTGGAATTGCTTTTTTCTTGGTGGTTCTGATTTATGTCATTAAAGGTGAGAGAAACGCCAAAAACAGTCACATTATAAAACATTAATGACAGACTAATTAGACAATATGAACATTTTATTCAGACTTATCATGAAATGTCCACATTCTTGTTAAAACAGAACTGTTTTTCTGCAGAAACTGCTTGCCTAATACAGTTTTCCAAACAGATAGGGATTTATGCAAAAAACTAGAACTCTATACTCACAAAAGAAATCTGACTGTACCACAACTAAAAGCAGTCAAAGTGTTAGCATTAGCAATGAAGCTTAACTTTACCAAATATGACTTTAATGCACTCATTTAAATGGAGCTGAAAATTATAAATCAGTTTATTTTTTTGTGGAGCAGGTTTCTGTATATGAAACATAAACTAGCTCTGTGTTTTGTTTGTTCAAATTACAAATGGAAAAAGTTAAAGGAAATAGATCTAACTAATTTTAAAATGATGACATCATCATATGGAGCCACTGACTTTTCACAACTTTGGTTCTGACAGATTTTTTAAAATTGGGTTAAAAATCAGTGATTAAAAAGATATCAAGAACATCCACTCCTTTCAACACTTATGGGTTTTTGGTTTTATCAATCCAAATGCATCTTAGTCTTTGAATTTTTGTAATTGATTTATCCTTGTCAATCTGGATTATAATAAAGGAATCAGTTAGGTTGATTATTGGTATCAGACTTATAGGTTTATTTACCCTCAATTCTTCAATCAACTCAACAAAATAAACATAAAAAATGTCTAATATGTCAGGCTTATTCATTACATGTATACATTTGACATTTCTTTAAAATGAGGGTCATACGTATTCAATTCTATTTGGCACAGTCTTTCACTCTGGATTGAATATTTTAGGGAATTTCTGTGAGCCGACTGTATATTATTCCATTGTTGTGTCCCTGTGGGTTTTCTCTGGAAAAAGTGTTTTTTTCCCTGCTTGCATCCTCATGCAGCACATGTATGAAGTGACCTTATTTTGTCATATGTTGTAAGTGAGATGAACATACAAGCAGAATATCAGTAGCAGGTATTCATTGCAATGACATTCCTCTATTAAACACTAAAGCGTGCACAGAACTCAGCAGTCAACAAGAAGTCAGGTTCACACTGCAGCTCTGTTCACCAGGGGAATTCTGTTTGGTGACATTTTTATAGGTTTACATTCCAAAGAATTTACTGGCCCTCACACGATTGGTCACTTTCAAATTGATCAAGCTCAGACGATGATGGCTGTGACTTTGATTGGCAGATGTTGTTAGATTAAGGTAATGTCACTAAATTTTTCCCACCTGGTCCATTTTTGATCAGCTTTAGTTCAAAGCATACAATGTTTTGTGAAATATCTGTTCCTTAGAAATAATGATATGCTTATGACTTTGTTTTTATCTCACATTTGACAAAGAGGTAACTCCATATTTGTGAAGTGGTTGTGATCAGAACTGGAGAACTTGTCTTCTATTCACACGCATCTCCACCTCCATCCTCACATGATGACAAAATCCAGATCCTGTCTCCCATCCAAAGCATTCGAGTCTCAGAGCAACGATCTCTTCTGTACGGAGCTCTGAAAACCTTCAGATGTATTCTTATTTATTGATGTGACCTCTTGTCACATTTAATGTTTCAGAAAACACATTTCAGTACCAAAAAAATGATGACTAAATTATTACTGAAACAAAGTTCTAATCCTCCCAGGTCCTACATGAGAAAGTAGAAGAATTTACAGTAATTATTTGTGAAGCTGACTTCAGTTCCAGCCACACACAGACCTGATCAGAGGAGGGAAAATGTCCTCCATGACAGAGTTCCAAAGCCAAAACCTCTGACTGAAGATTCTTGATGACTCCAAAGACTTCTGGGAAAATATTGTTTACTAATGAGACAAAAAAAAAGTGTGTTCCATTCCACCAAGAGTAAAACTACCGCTGCATTTCATAAAAACATCACCAGACATGGTGGTGGTAGAGTGGTGGTCTGGGGCTGCTTCAGGACCTGGATGACTTGGTGGAATTGATGGAACCATGAGTTCTGCTGTCTACCAGAAAATCCTGAAGGAGAATATCTGACCTTTGACCTTAAACAGATCATCCATGCTGGATAACTCTGCCACGTTACTCAATGAAGGCAATTCTGCAAAGAAGAGTGGGTCAAAATTCCTGCACAGCAACATGGGAGACTCATTACCAGATACAGTGGCTCAAATGGCTGACTGAGTTTTTGCTGCCAAAGGTGTTACAGCCTGTTATTAACTTTAGGGATCAGCTTCACATTGGGGTTAGTTAGTTTGGATAAATCTGTTCCCTAAATAAATGAAATCGTCATTGAAAACAGCCTTTTGTATTCAGAAGGTTTGTCTGATAATGACAGTTTGCTGATTTGAAACATTTATAGAGTGACGAAATAAATCTGTCAGGGGCAAATCCTTTTTCCATATACACCGTCTCCTTTTGCTCAGTCATCAAACAGTGTGGTATTTCATATTACTGCTACCTACAAGATTGGTTAGATTAATTTTGTTCTTTTCTTTTGTCTGTGTGTGTGTGTGTGTGTCTGTGTGTGTGTGTGTGTGTGTGTTTTCTTCTGTTTGGCTTGTAAAAAACGAATGTTTTGAAGGATTGTCAAAAGTGACAGAACATTAAGAACTCATCTCTCTCTCATCTTGTTGTTTCTGCTCATCCAGGACATTTTGACAGAAAGAAAAGTGCCTCCCCCTCAGATCCTTCTGCTGATGAGATAACACGAAAGGACAGCATGGAGACATGAGCCCTCCAGCGTGTCCTGGGTCTGTCCTGGAGTCTGGAGGACATGCCACTGGCATATAGATACACGCACACACACACACACACACACACACACACACACACACACACACACACACACGTGTACATACACGTATATTTATGAGTGTACATGTATGCAGTTGAAACCAGAGATTTTCACACCAAATAGAAAGGCAGACTATTTTTCTAATTCAAATGAAATCTGACCAAACGTTTCTTGTTTCAGGTCAGTAAGAATTACCTAAATTATTTTAGCCTCTTTGCTAAGACTGAGATCAGGGCTTTGTGATGGACACATCAAACATGGACTTTGTTGTGCTGAAGCCACTCTGTAACCACTTTGGCTGGATGCTTAGGGTCATTGTCCATCAGGAAGACCCATTTGCACCCGAGCTTTAACTCCCTGCAAAATACTTGGGCATGTAGCTCAGATGGTAGAGTGACTGGTCTGGTAACTGGAGTGTCGCTGGTTCGACCCCAGTTCCAGCTGGGTTACTTTGTCATTGTGTCCTTGGGCAGACAGTTCAACCACCTTACCTACTGGTGGTGGTCAGAGGGACTTGGAGGGCACCGGTGCATGGCATCCCTGCCTCTGTCAGTGTGCCCCAGGGCAGCTGAGGCTACAATGTAGTTTATCACCAGCAGTGTGAATGTGAATGGGTGAATGACTGTTTGTGTTGTACAGTGCTTTGGGGTGTAGAACACTCTAGAAAGCGTTCTATAAATACGGGACATTTACTTGCAACCAGAGCACACACACAAAGAGTTTTTGTATACAGGCTGTTTCCTAGGAGGACCATGCGCTTTGAGGAGGACAACTCTATTTAATCGAATCCTCGAGTCCCTAAAGCTGCACTGAAATACTGGAGACCTTCCATCTTACCCTTAGACCAGGGATCAGCCTCGTAAGGACGTCCAAGAGTCATGAATTTAAACCCTGGCCTGCTGGACTAGGCATCCCCGCATCAAGAAGCCCCCCCAAACCATCAACAAGACACCTCATCTCTCCTATCAGATGACCATCTTCTGCTTGGACTCTTGGTTTTCACATATTTTTTAGGCACAGAACAGACGACAGGCAGATCAACCTTTGAGGTTCCACAGGATACAAGTCTCATGAAAACTGTTAGCAAGTATCACTTTTTGTCAATTTCATAATAAAACTTTGTCTAAAAACAAAAAAGCGATTCATCTAACTTCTTCTCAGTACATCAACGAACCTAGCAATTTGTATACAAGCTGCCAAAATGAGTTTCCTGTGCAGGCTGGGCTCAGCCTTAGAGATAGAGTGAGGAGCTCAGACATCCGGGAGCAGCTTGGAGTACAACCACAAAAAATATTATTCACACACACATAAAAAAAAAAAAAAAATAAATAAATATATATATATATATATATATATATATATATATATATATATATATATATATATATATATATATATATATATATATATATATATATATATATATATATATATATATATACACACATATTGTGTGTGTGTGTATGTGTGCATACTGTGACTCCTAACAAAATATACACTAAATTACGTTTAATTTTAAATCTGGTGACAGGAAACAGTTGTATTTATTTTAATTTCAGTCTCTGAAATCAACATGTTAAAATTGTTAATATTGAATGAATTAATTTTTTAAGCATAAAACAGATTTCAACCATTAAACTCTATAAAATCTAAACACGGCTTAATCATGATCAAATCATTGAAACACTTCAGAGAAAACAGACAAAAGAGCAGCTCTAAAACCTACCAAAGCAAATAACAATATACATTTGCTGCAAAAAGTTATCAAATATTTAAAAATACACTACATACATTACATATTTACACATTTACAGACATGTATCATCAGTCATCCTAAAAAATGCACTAACACTTTTGAATTTAATTTAAAAAAGTCGAGGTGCAGTACTCTTTACAAGGATAATTGAAAACAGAAAAGCACAATGCATGAGTGAAAACTCCTCATTATTTACAATATTGTGTGCTCACCAATTGCGTGTTCAAACTTTCTCAATCTAAACAAATAGTTTTCTAATCCAAAGAATAGGGAGAACGGGGTTGGTTGTCACAGTAGCTAATTCTCACCCCCTAGAGGGCGCTGTTACAAAATGTTGGTGTATAAACTACTAAAACAGCCTAGCTACATTGTCACTTCAGAAGTTGGAATTTTGACATTGAGGTGAGAGGACTTTTTACATCATGATGTAACTTTTGATTTTTTTTCTGTGTTCCTTTTCCATCTCTCTACAATACTTATACAGTGGCCCCTCGCTATAAAACGGTTCATCATTCTCAGCCTCACGGTTTCACAGATGTTTCTGGGTGCAGTATTGCATGCTTTTACAGCACATTGTGTTCCACGTCCTGACCATTGTCAGTCGATTTCCTTCGTATAGCGCGGTTGCCTGAGAGTCGCCCTGACTCCTCTCTGGAGAACGCACGCTGTGCGCTGATCTACCCAAGAACCGCAGTGCCTTTCCACTGGACCACAGAGCAAGTCACACCCTCATGCTCCCTTCCTTCATGAGAGGGCAGCACAGTGGGAGGTAAGAAAGCAGCTTCTCAGCAGGTGATCAGTGCAGCACCGCAGCACCTGGGTGCTTTTTATCGCGACAAAACACACAGACGCAATCAGTACCATCAATAAATCATTTGTTCTGCCGTTCTGATGGTCCAGTAGTGTTTAAACAAGAGAGAAAGGTGTGAAAAGGTTAATGCCTGTCTGAGAAAAGAGTATAAAATGTGTAGTGAGGGATTTTACAGCCTTAAAACATCTGGAATAATTGTAAAAATATAAAACTGATACATTACTCTATTCCAACCAGATACTTTAGGCTTCCATTACACATTGAAATGGTAATAAATAAGTTTAGCAATATTTTGAAATATAAATGAAAATAAAAAGTGTGACAATCAACCCTGTTCTCCCATACATTTGGAACCTATTTTGCTAATTAGGTATGAAATAAAATGTTTGTTGATTTTTAGACATCACAAGGACTGAAATCTGATCAGTCAATGAAGGGGTATGCAGATGATCGAATTATAGATTTATCTTCAATATTCTATAATGCCATCATAAATGAGAAAATAAATATGAACACCATACATTCAGGAAGACATGTTCGTTCAGTGGTTTTCTTTGTTGTAACAATGCTTCTATAATATCTTATATCATTTGAAGTTCTGATTAAGTCATCTTTACTACAAGGTATAACGTCATCACCAGCTTAAAAAGTAGAGGCAACAGTTCTAAAAATACATTCCACCAAACATGAACTTCATATAAATGTAAAAGCTAAACCTTTGATAAAATAAGCAACTTGATGTGTTTTGAACATTAGAGAAATATTTGTAAGGCCAAACAAAAAGTCTTGCACTAAGTTTTCACCATATATGTCTCGTGTTTTCTTGAGCTACACTGAGAACAAAACCAATTTTTAAAAAATGTCAAGCTTTTGAACATCTAGAACACCTCCTGATAGGGCGGCACTGAAGACTTCCTTATTCGGTTCATCTGGATCTTGTCGTAGATGGTCTGAGACTAGAGGAGAGGAAAGGGAAAGAACAGAAATTAAAACATCACAAACCGTTTCTGGTCCTTTTAACAGTTTGTTTCAGAAAACATAATGGGGGAATTTTGCAACATGAGACAAAACATGACAACTTAAAAACTTGTATAAAAAAATGAAACCAGAGTCCAAAAAACTCAGGATTTTATCCAAAAGCCTTTGTTGTGACATGGCAGGCTGGTGTAGCAAGATTAGAAGGCTGAAAGTGTAAAACATGGGTCTTTAACATACAGTCTCCAGACACTTTATTAGGTACACCTCACCACTACAGGGTTGGAACCCCATTTTGCCTTCAGAGCTACCATAATTCTGCATGTCATCGACTCAACATGGAAACATTCTTCAGAGGATCTTCTCCATATTGACATGAAAGCAACACAGGTGCTGCAGATTTGTCAACTGAACCTCCATGATATGAATCTCTGGACTGAGATCTGGTAACTGTGGAGGTCACTGGAGTCCAGTGAACTCCCTGTCATGTTCAAGAAACCAGTTAGAGATGTTTTAAGACAAATCAGAAAATCTCCTCCATATCAATACATCACCACTGACAAACGAGACACCTGGTGTGGTCTTCTGCTGTAGATCATCTGCTTTGAGGTTCCACAGATTGTGGACTTTAGATTCTGAAGAACTTGCTTGGAACCAGTGGGTTTTTTGTACCGCTGTAGACTTTCTGTCATCTGTCCTTTATAACACACCGTCATCCACGCAACAGCTGCTTATTGGATATCTTCTCTTTTGAAAACCGTCACCACTGGTGACATCACTCAAAGTGAGCAGAGTCTCAAGAAACAGGAAGTCCGCTGATGTAATCAATACTCATCACTAGTAGGATTTGTGACAAATTAGCAGCTATCAATACATTGGAACGTTAGATTACCTGTTTTTTTATTACATTTTTTGCACAAGAGAGTTTTAGTTGATGCTGTTTGCTTCAACAGAACAAAGTCCTAATTACTATGCTACTGTTTGTGTGCTGCTGCTGCTGCAGCTGTATATATTCAGGTTCATTTATAACATACCAGTTCTCTTGAAGTTTTGCTAAACCAGACAGTAAAAATGAGGAAATACCATTTTTCTGGAGTTATAAGATGATATCTATATGTACTGCTGATAGAAGTTTACTAATTCAGACATAGTTCCACTGAAACAGATAAATATTGTACTGAGATATGTTGCCACTAATCACTTCCCTTAAAAACCTGAAATTATTTGTTATTTACTGATCTGGCTAGCCATGGCTATTGTTCCTGTTTCTAGAGACTCCGCCTGCTTTGATGTAAATGTCCTGTATTTACAGTAAATAGCACATTCTTTATTCCCCAAAGCATTTGGTCACTTTGCTTCGGTGGCTGCAGTGTAGCTTGTGTGAATGACTGTAATGTAGAGCACTTTGTAGTCCATGACTTGGATAATCACTATACACTAGGGATGCTCGATATTGGCTTTTTTACCGATATCCGATATTGTCTAACTCTTAATTTCCGATACCGATATAAACCGATACCGATATAAACGTGGTAGCCCTCATAAAAAAAAAAGACAAACACAGTATTTAATGCAAGGTGTGCCAAATAAATAAAAATATCTCAAAAACTATACATCAGATTTGTTATATTTTGACATTTTGGGAGAGAGGAGAAGTAGCCGAACAGTTTGATGTATAATATGTGCATGCAGAGGTTGCGCTAGACTTTTTTGGTTTCAGTCATTTGACTGAAAGGGTTAAAAAATTCCGGTCATAATCTATTTTTATCAGTCACTTATTAATTTTAAATATTATATAGTATTGACATTTTCAGCAGCATGATTTATTCATATTAAATTATATTTTAATTGTTCATCAACCGTTTCATCCTCCGCTGAGCGTCGCTCCCTCTCGGGTTAGGTTTAGCTGTAGAGGATCGTGAAGTTTTGTCGGATCAACCCTTGGTCCAGTTCAGCTCAGATCCATAGAACTCTAGACACTGAATCAGTTGATCAGCCGTCATCATCTGAACATCTCTAGAACTCTCCCCGTCTGAGTGGACGGCACGGATCTGGAGCACAGCGCGTCATTATGCACAGGAGGGACAGTA
The DNA here is from genome assembly GCA_006937965.1 of Callopanchax toddi. Lineage (NCBI taxonomy): Eukaryota > Metazoa > Chordata > Actinopteri > Cyprinodontiformes > Nothobranchiidae > Callopanchax > Callopanchax toddi. The sequence goes on along the minus strand of SSNR01000120.1, from coordinate 250,374 downwards.
TGTCTCAGTAATCACGATAACTACACCGCTGATCACAATAAAGCTCCAATCAGTGCATTTATGAAGTCATGAACAGACTGTGATTAACTCCTAAATGTGACATTTTCATTCAAATTCCCGTTTTTATTCTGTTCAAAGACGCTTTTTCATATAAATCCAACGTTTACGGAGAAAGTGACTGAGGCAACTTTCAGACCAGTCTCTTAGTAAGTTTTATAAATGAGACCAGTGGTCACGGCGCCACATCAGGTCAGGTGGCCTCAGCGCGTCTCCAACCTAGAAAACGAAGGCGCCAGCCCAGAGCAGCTGGCAGCGCAACGACGCATCTGATGGCTCGGCCACGTCCTCAGTCTTCCTGTTGATCCTCCGAGTCCGACCAGAGCCATTCTGCAGTTTGACCTGATGGAGACGACAAAAACCCTGCACACGATCGATGGGTCGATGTCGTTGCGGGCGAATGTGGAGCAGCTGGCACAAGATCGCCACTGGAAACAGCTAGTTCACCTGATGATGATGATGATGGTCGCTCGCTGTTATGCGCGGTCTGATGGCAGGCGCGTACGCACACAAACAGCTGTGTGTGATTGTAACCTGTCAAATGACCGGAGGCCTTCAAAATCTTTCGTCAAAGTAAAAAAAAAAAACGGTCAAATTCCGGAAAATTCCGGTTAACGTGACCTCTGTGTGCACGGTATATAAAGGTCATGTGTGTCATCATTACAAAAACCGATACCGATATTTACCGATATTGCATTTTAATGCCAATATCGGCCGATATTATCGGTAAACCGATATCCATCCCTACTATACACTATATGTATCTTTATGATAAACCATAGTTTGTATGATGTAAGCAAAACCTAAATGTAACTGTTATAATCCTATAATTACATTCATCAACAGAAATATTTAGCATCGCCTACTAAAACATAAAGTTTGTTCTTACCGCTTGTGTCTGTGGAATGTTCTCAATTGTGTCGTAGAGAGAGCAAGGCTTCAGGTTCACCCCCTGGAGGTTTATCAGTGAAAACAGTTGATATTAAAACTTTTCAGGGCAGAGACTTTTAAAAAAGAGTCAGTTAGTTTGAGTGTACTTACACCTTCAACTGCAAAATCCGCAACATCAGCATAAACTGTGAGGTCATTTGAATCGCTGCCTGGAGGCGAAAGGAAAACATCAAATTATTATTATTAAAGAAATATATCTGTTAGTAGTAAAATAATCATGATAATTATAAATATCTGTTTCCTACCAGCTCGTCTCCGTTTGCAGTGACAGACAGACACTACGACCACTGTGACGATTATCACTAAACCTCCTACAGCTCCACCCAGGATCCATATGAACTGCTTTTCTAAAAGCGATGGTGTTCCTGTTGAGAAACGTGTCATATTAAATGTAAAAAGTCCTAATAAAGCTCAGCTCAGTAGATGCTGGGCTTTCCAAAAGCTCAAAGACATTTCACACCAATCTGTCCCTACCTGCTGAATAAGTCATCCTATTATTTTATCAGCTTTTAAAACTTTTGAATTTCAGAGTTTTTATTCAGAAAACGAATTTGTACTGCAAAAATAAACTTTGTGTTTGGAATAATTTATTGATTCTGTTTTAAATCTGTAAGTGTAATAAAAAAATCTGTCTTTAAATTAGTTGTGATGAATAAACCCTGAGTGGTACCTCCATGTGTTCCAGCTCTAAGCGTACCGTTAGACGTTTTGTTTCCACACGTCACTATTTTATACACTAACTTGCTCCTGGCACCAACAGAGGCTTTACAGGTGAAGTTGGTGGCGCCATCCTGTGGTTTGATGTTGAGCTGCAGCGTAGGACCTACAGAGTCCTTTTTCCCCACAGTCCAGCTGTAGGTGGCGTTGCTGTCAGCAGGTGCTGTGCACTGCAGTGAACCTGTACAGGATCCATTTGAGGCAGGCTGACTGATATTGAGAGTCAGGACAGGATTCCAAGGTAAAGGATCTGATGTGTAAAAAAGAAAAAGGAGAAGTTGAGTGAGAATGAGTCCATGTAAAGGACAACGACAGGAATGAGTCTAATACAAGAGCAGACCTGTAAAACTAAAACTGCAGCAGAAAAACTCCTTAAAGTATTTTTTTTTTACTACCAACCATTTTAAAGTTTATAATCATTGATTATGTACTTTACCAGCAGAGTGGTGGCAGAAAGTGACCTCTGTTGTATTTGTGTGGTCTGTGTACATTTTCCATGTATTGTATTGGTTTACACAGGTTGTCTTCTACTAATAAACTAACAGTGGGGAGACGTTTCCTGACCCTGGACCTGGCTTGGTACCTCATGTTATAGTGGTTACACATCTTTGTATACCTTGAGGGAAAAGCCTGGATTTATACATAAGAATGACTTAATGCTTTAGATGCAAACTGCTTTGTCCTTCATGGTCACACTACCGTATTAAAAACAGACATGCTGCTGAGCCAGAGACAGGAACATAGAGCAAGACGTGCTGTTATCAATAAGCTACGTTTGTATCCAGTCATAATGTGAAGTAAAGGTTTTACCACAGAAAACCACAGAAACCTGAACAATTGATATGAAGTGAGCACCGCAAAGAAGAGAAATACTAATGATTTCCTCCGTCTCATCAGTCTAACAGCTTACAACCATAAACACTTGCGGAAACTTCAGAGAGCAGCAACATTTAACTCAAGATGTCAATCTGATGCTTTAATAAAACTATTAATCATATAAAAACAAATTAAACTACTTCTATGCTGCTCTCATGGTTCAGACAGAGCAATGACCCAGTTTCTTCCTCTCACTGCCGTCAGACTCAGCTGCAGCAGGTGGGGCGGTGTGATCATCGAGTTGCTGCTCTGATCGCTCCTGACTGAACACCTGTTATAATATTAATGTTCATTAGCTCGTGTAAAAGTCCAACACAAGACGTCATCTTAGACAGAAATAGATGAGTCTGGTTTCTCCATCAGAGAGGAGGATGATCAGCTGACAGAGATGGAAGATCAGCAGCTCCGCGCGTGCAGGCAGCAGAGAAGTGATCAGATATCGATCAGTGATCTTTTGTTCTGGTTAACTAAAATGACTGAGTCTGATAGAGAGAACTTGATATGTGACGACAAAATGAATGTCTTTCTCAGAGGGGAATTATTTATCAGCTGATTCAGAGCGCGAGGATCCGGGCCCGTGTCCCGAAACCATAGAGGGCGATCCGTATGGATAACAGATCGATTGTGACCCGTTGCACCCCTACTGGGCATGTGTGAGTTGTGTGCGTGGGTCAGATGTATTGTGATTGTGTGCGTCAAAAGGAGCTGTGCGTTACCGGTGCATTGGAAATGCTGCGAAGGTGTGTGTGTCGGAGGTCCTGCCATGTGTGTCTACTAGCTTCAGTTGTCATGTGAGCACTCATTCATTGCTCTGCAACAGGATATGAAGCTCGTCAGATCGAGGGGTTCCCCATCTAGACCGTGAAAGCGCTGGAAGCGCGTTCTGGTACGCATGAATGATATCTGGTTCTCCTGTGGACTGGTGGACTAGTTGTGTACACATATAGTAAAGGCAACACCCAGTTGTGACATCACTCAAAGCACTGAAAACAGAAAGAAAACAGTTTCTTACCATGAACTTTCAGAGTGAAGGTGACTGTTGGCCTTTGTTGATTATTGACCTGTGAGATAAAACTGAAATCTCCTGAATCCTGTACAGTCAGTTCTCTCAGTGTTAAACTAAAGTCGATGCTGTTGAACTCTAGTCTGTCCTTAAATGGGTTGTCTTTATTAACACCTGAACCTTTGTTTGCAACCATTGAGTTCCCATAGTTCCACTTTGCAGTAGTGACTCCTTCAGTTGGTAAATCAGCTGAAAGCTCCACAGAGTCTCCGACATGTTTTTGAATGACTCGTCTCCCATCAGACGACTCCACATCTGAAACACACAACAGAATGTCATTTACTTTACATTTTGTGTAAAATCGTGTTCACGTTTGTTAGATGTTTCCAGGCGTTAGAAGACAAATCATGACCAGAATTGACCATCCATGCTGCGATAGAGGATTTATCCAGAAAACCATCGACGGTTTAAGGTGACGTCAGACATCTCATATAATCTAGTTTAGAAAAGGAGGGATTCATCCTGAATATGAGTTTTATGCTGGGGCTTTACTGTTAATTTACATAAACTGTTAAAAATGTTCTCAGCTATGTATTAAATGAATACAGCTCATCTTCTCATCCATAACAGACAACATGACATCCAGACTGACCTCACTTCACTAGCTTCTTATATAGGATTGATTTTTAGAAATATTTTGTGTTTTTAAAATTCTTATTGGTTAGCACTTTAGCTGAGAAGGTGTCAGACCTGAGGAATATTCCCCAAAAAATTGGGTTATGATAAAACTCTTGACAATTGAATTCACCAACATTGTGCAGCACAATGACTTGTGCCCTTATTCTTCCTGTATCTGCTCTTTCTCAGCATCAGATTCACAAAACAAACGGTGCTAATTATATGCTGCAGTAAACATGCATGCAAACTGAAAATGGGCATATCAGAGACATGACAGAGAGAAAGAAAAATTATTTTGTGAGCTGCAAGTCTTAATGGAGAAAGAACAAAGTCACTTCCAAAATCAAAATTAGACCGCAGCTCACTGATCAAACAAGGACTAAAGTCTGGATGCTGGTAGTCTTCATCAGAGTCACTCGTCCACATCAGGAGGAATTGTGTTGATTTTTAAATTTTCACCTGGTAAATGGTAAATTCACCTGGTAAATTCAAAATGGTACATATTTGTTCCCCTCAGGATATAACCCCCAGTTAAAGGTACAAAACTGTACTTTTGAGGGTGCCACCCCAGTGACTAAAAAAGGTACAATTCTTGTCCTTTATTTCTGACAGTGTGCTCATAGTGAGTGATCTCAGAGTTATAAGGGATAAAATGAGAGTTTGCTGAACCACCTTTCTGGAAACCCCCACAGGTCAGTGTTCAGTAAAGAAAATCTTAGAAAAATTCTGAGTGAATGAGGAAAAAAGTTTTGCCTCTAAACAACAGAGCTGAATATGACCTTTACTGTATGTTGACAACATTGTGATGTTGAGGAATGTCTGTCAAATGTGTTGATTTTAACATGAGGATAGAAAACATCTTTAAAACACTGATCAGGGATCGAATGGAGCCGACAGATCGCTACATTTTAAAGAAAAGACCTGCAGAGTTAAGGCCTGTTTATGGTCAACGTTAAACAACGGATACAGATGAAGCCCTTTGTCCAACCACTGTGTTCATGTTGTGTGATTTCACTTAGGGCTGATTCATTAAATCATTTAAATAATCTGATTACAAAAATCCAAGGCTTCGTTTAAACCAGATGAATTCACGATTTTCAGTGATCTCATGTCAACTTTATACAAACAACGGATGTGTTTGTGAATAAAAATGGATGCCTTGCAGTCAGATAGTGTGTAGGACCCAGGTGCAGCAGATAAACTAAAAGATGTTTACATCAAGAACAACCAGAACTAAACTCAGGAAGGAACTCAGAATAACAGGGAACTAAACGGTGCACAAACCAGAGGAACAACCAGGAGGAACTGACTGAACTGTGAGGAGCTTATATAAGCCACGTTTCCACTATCGGACCTTCAGGGTAAATCCTAGAGGGTGAAATTGACCGGGACAATCAGCTGGCTCGTTCCACTCAGCGCTCGTGTCTCCATTACAGCCCTCACCTTTCCGGAACTTTTGTAAGACGTCAGCATCGACGTCACTGATGAGCATAAAGGCGCCAACAGACAAGGAAGTGGAGAATAATAAATAGATCAACAATGGACGAAGAAGCGATGGTTGTGGCGTATTTCGCTGTTTTTATACATGTGATCGGAGTGCTGAACAGAAGGATGAGTATACTTGATGACGAACTAATCCAACCTCGGAGACACGGTCATTTTGCAAGCTCCGACAACAACACACAGGTAATTTATCTCGGCGCTGTCTGCTTTCATCATTTTCCTTCATCCACAACCAATCAGCACGAGTTAACCACATTTCCCACTCTGCGAGTCTGTCGGGCCAATCCGAGTACCTGCCCCTGATCAGGGACTCCGTTGGTCCCTGAAGACGGCCCTCTTGAAATGGCCCGATGAAATGGAAACAGTCACGCGCCGCAAAGTTCCGGTAAAATTTTCCTGAAGTTCTGACAGTGGAAACGGGCCTATAGAGGGGAAGGTAATCAGGGGAGTGAGGAGCAGAGCTGTGATTGGTGACTGGGAAACACCTGAGGAGGAGGAACAGAGGGAAACAGGGGGAAAACCAACACAACACAAAAAGAAAAGGATCACGACAAGAAGTCTCAGCGTTTTATAAAGAGAGAAATAAAAGTCAAGGTGGAGCGTCAGACCGTACTCAGCTGTACATGTCCAGACTTTAAAAAACAAGTTTTTATGAACAACTTCTGCTTGAAGTTCATTTCATCACCTTTTCTACTTTAAAGGATAATACGTTTTTCTGCATTAGCAGCATAAAGAACTCACCTGCCTCGAGACTAATTCAATTTTAAAGGAATATTTCCACAGGAACAACACAAAGTGGGCTGTTGTTGGGAGTACATGGTCAGTGACGCTGACAGCATTAGAAACAGATGTACTATACTGTACGTACATAGAGATTCCAGCAGAGCTGCTTCATTTGCTCTGGTCTTTCTGTCTGGAGCTTCTCTGACAACATCTTGCTGAAAGTAAAATGATTTCCAGCCCAGGTGGAACAGCTGGTCAAAACTGTCACCTCAGTCCAAGAAGGTTCTAGGTCCAAAACTCAACTGTGTCATTGGGTTGTTGATTTTTAATATAACATGCCTGTTAGGTTAACTGGTAGTTCTAATTGACCTTGGGTGTAATGTGTGCATGCATGGTTTTCCCTGTGATGATATCCAGGTGTAACCCTGTCTCCCGGCTGCAGATTATAACCAGCTTCAAACAGGATGAAGTGGTTTTAGAAAAGTAATGGTTGCTACATCTCATCTGAAAAGCCACACACTGGGCTCAGTTAGAAACCCTAAAACAACTGCTGTTGTTCAGTCTGAACTCAAAACACACAGCAGTTCTGCATTTTTAGGGGAAGATTTTTTCAGAACTGCTGGTGAGCTGCTCACCATATTACTGTAACGATGCAGAGTTAAACCAGCACCATGTTGAGTTCCTGTTTTTGGAGAAAAATAAAAAACTCAAATATACAAGTTTCTCCACCACAGATGAGTTTTCAGTGAACAGGAGTCAAATGATCTGATGACTGAAGGAGAGAAGGACTGCATTAAATCAAATGTTTTAGTTTTACTTTGCCATTTGCAACTGACTCTGTAAAATTAGCATAAAGCAGGATAGACTACAACACCGTTTCCAGTTCAGCTCGTTATAAGCAATTTTAGGCTTTTTGCCTACAAATTCTCTTGAAAATATTACTAGTTGTGAGTTGTGTTTCTTTGGACTTATTTAGAAAGTTTAGTTGCTTATTAAGGTTTATCATGTCTCTATACAACTGATGAGTCCAGTCACCGCATCCATCAACAACAACCAGGGTTGCCAGATACAGTCAAGGTTTTCCAGCCCAAAAATCCATTAAAATCCACGAAAACACACAAAAAACCGCCCAATCAACGTTATTGAAAATGTGTGCATGCGCATGCATGTATGTGCACGAATACACGTTCAAAAAGCTTGCTACACCACTTTAGTTCCACTAATAGGGTAATGAGACACATGGGCTGTTGGTGTCAACACCTCACTCATGTTTGAACAGATGATGCAACAGACAACAGAGAGTGGGGACCGAGTGGGCGGGGTTTCAGAACAAATAACGCTGTTTGTTTTATACAAAAGCCAATCAGTGATGAAGACAGGTCAGTGGGCATTGTTATTGATTGATAATGAGGATATAATGGTTGAAATGTGTGTCAATAACGTTATTTCAAAACCGCCAAACTGACGCTAAAACCGCAAAATCAGAATCCAAACCGCCCAATTTGCGGGAAACCACCCAATCTGGCAACACTGACAACAACAACAACAGAGCAAAGGCATGAAGCCCCGCCCCACTCTGCCTCTCATTGGCTATCACTGGCTGCCTTCATTGGCTGGATTGGTTAGTCTTCTTAGTCATCCTGTGGGAAAAAAGCCCCCCCCCCAACTCTGAGTCAGAACCATGGATGTAATTTTTTGGGGGGACATGTCCTCCCACTTTTTCTAAAGTCAGTTTTTGTCCCCTGCACTTTTTAACATCCAAAAACAATATTATGCTTCATAAATGGATACAGGTTGAGCACTAGGACCAAGTGGAAAACAGCCGCTTCAGCTGAAGCCTGTTTCCCAATAGACCCGCCCACAAGCTCATCACTTGGCGCTGCTGTGTCACACACGAGTTTAATCAAAGGACGCAACACCCGACCCTCTGGACCTCCTCCCCCTCATCCATCAGAAGACTCTCCTCCTTCAGAAACAAAGCTTAAACCTTAACCCACCTTTAAACTGACCTCCACACACCTGACTGCTCAGACACCTTTCATTTATTATTTTAGTAGTGGTATTACTTCAATTATTTTATTATTTGCCTTTATGATAATCTTAAAATTTAATTTTATAAGTTCATATTATGTCATTGTTTTATTCGAGTCTCAACTCAGATGTTTAAACAGCTCGATGCCAAAAAGATCCACTTTTTCATTATTTGTAAAAAAAATTTCATTTATTATTTGTGTTGAAAGGCAACAACTGTTTAAAAAACACCAACAATGAAGGATTATGGGAAAAACAAAACAAACCTCAGATTACAAATATGATTTTAATACACCCACATTGTTTGTTGATAAGTTACACATACAGTACTGTTATTAGTGAGGTTGAAATAATAATAAGAGATGTTAGTCATGAGATTCAGTTTGGGACAAATGGACAAAAATCCATCCATATTTATGCCTCTACATGAGTTTAACTATAGTCACAATATTTCAGGACTTCTGCCTGATTTTAACTAAAAAATGAGGTAGAATTTACTGTAAATGAGCTCTACTGACCAGATATTTTAAAAGATCAGTGTAAAAATGGTGATAATGAGTTGGAGTTAAACAACAAGGTGAAACGCAGAGTTAGGTGATAATGCTTTACAACCAGTCAAACCACAAAGGGAACAGTGAAGGTAAAAGTAAATGTAGAAAACTAAAAGAACTACTAGAAACACAGTGAACCGAAAGGATTTGAGATTTATTTTAAAATACAGGACTACCTGTGTCTGACACCTCTGCATGTGAGAGGCTGCATTTACAGTATGTATACTCTTCATTAAGGTTGCAGTGTTATGTGTTTCACACACACACACACACACACACACACACACACACACACACACACACACACACACACACACACACACACACACACGTCTTAAGTCAAAGTTTCATCTATGATCAGAACTGATGGTTGAGTGAACATATCAACAATCCCAGGAGAGCAGTGGGCACAAAATATGAAGAATGTCTAAAAACAACGACGGGTCCAACATAGGCATTTCTCTATTTTAAAACAAGATGTTTTGGTTAATTTATAAAAATACTTAGCACTTTCGGGGAAGTTTTCCCTAAAATGGTTTTATATTAAATGCTAAATACCATACCATACCAACTTTATTTATAAAAGCACATTTAAACACAGCGTGTCAGCTGACCAAAGCACTGCACAGCATGAATTAAAAAACCCTAGTAGATCGTATAAAACAACCAATAAAAGCAATAAAAACACAATAAAACAATACATGCAATTTAAAAACCCTTAAAAACATTAAGATATTAAATAATGAATGTGTTTTTTTTTAACCTGTATTCTTGTTGTTCTTTTGAGATCGGGCAATGCTGGACACCAGCTGATTCTATAAAAATAACTGACCTCATTTTAACACTAATGTGGGAGGAAAGTGGACATTAAAGACAAGAAGAGAGACAGTTTATTGCACAAAATTTGACATGAAATGCATTTAGTCAAGCTGTATCTGGTCAACATCTCTTTTTTGATTTTTAAAATGAGCAATTTTTCAGAAAGCAGAACAATTTATTTACTGATGATCAACTGAACTTATATCTGTAAAATTACATGTGAGAATTTCAATGTGTGCCAGGAAAGCAAGCGACAAACATAAAAAAGCTATCCCAGTTCATCCTGGTTGCAAGGGATTTTCAAAGAAATGTGCACCAGTTTGGTGCGTTGCACTGGAGTCTTTGTAATGGTTACATGACATCTGCCTCATTTCCTGGGAAAAAGCAGAAAAACCACAAACCCTGCCCTCAGTGGAAACAGTAACATGAAATGCAGTTCCTCACTCATCACTTTCGGTCAGTGTCACTGGTTTTTGGCGGAGAGCTCGCAGGAAGCACGTCTATTATCGTTTTCAATCTGACTCACAAATTATGGTGAACTAAGTTCTCCGGTCACACCACCAAGAAATTTGCAAAACTAAAAATACTTTGCAACATCCCATTTTCAAATGTTTGCAAGTACAGTGGGGCACACAGACAATGAAGTGTTTCAGGGTGACCTACAATTTAAAGAACAGAACAGGAAACGACAGAGAGGAGAACGTGTCCCCGAGTTGCAACACTTTTCAAGCAGATATCAGCAGGAAATCTGCTAAGAGAGAGACGCATAACTTGAAAAACACAACTACGTACTTATAAATGCTCTCAACAGGCCACATTTTCAATAAATACTGCTTTTATGTAAGAGGAATAATTTATTCTTTGAAGTATAAGAATTAAATTAATGTCGCTGCTTCTAAATTATGAAATTTTGTCTTAAAAAATATAAAACCTCTTCTAGAGACACCCCAAACACATCCAAACAATTTGGACTACTGGTGTTCCTGAGCTTATATCAGAATACGTTCAAATATGAATCATAACTGAAGATGAAAGATATGCAAAACATAAAGTGCACGTACTGTGGAGGCAGACCCCAAGAAGCAGCCCGACGCTGAAGCAGCAGCTCAGATGACCACCGACCATCTCTGAGGAGAAGAGAAACGTCTGTTTCCTCATCTGCGTTCTGCGTCTTGACAAGTCAGCACAGAAAAGGGAAAAAAAGAAGAGGGTGTGGGGGAGGTATCTGCTAGTGAAGAAACGAGAAGCGTTCTGAGCGGGTTTGATGTGCAACGATCAGATTAATCAGTTAAACAGTGAGAGTGGATCAAATATTTTTTGAGTATGAACTCAAGTCTGTTCCCAAGTTTTGTTGGTGTTCAATAAAGACAAAAAGAATCTCTAAACTATAGTAAAACTCAACCCATTTAACTGGTATGACAGCATAAACTTCCCTCTGAAATTACAATGCAAAGAGTTACTGACACGCAACCATGTGAGATAACAGCTCCTATCTAATCATCTCACAGAGAAAGGACTAGATCACGTCCTGTCATCAAGTGTAGAAGTTGAGAAGTTTACATTAAAACAGCTAAACAACTCTTTACTCATCGTATAACATTTATTTGGATTGTACTTCATTTATTTTTAAGTTGCATCAACAAAACTGCTGTCCTATCTAGGGCTACCTTCACACGACATGCTGAAGAAGTGACCTAAATGAGGGTTTTGTTCGAATGTGGTCCTAAAATGCATAGGTAGCAATGTTTTTCAAAGTGACCTCAGTCTCAACAGTCAAATTGGACTTCATCCACGTCAATAACAAGAGACGGACAGAACGAATTTGCACCGTAGGAGGTGAGAAGCGTCAAGAATGTAAACTATGGATGGGTTAGGCTTTGTTTTAACGCTTGGTTACTGTTCTGATTGAACAGCTTTAGGATTGGAACACACATGGTGACGTGTGTGTAACCTTCTGCACAAGCAGGTCACTTCAGAACCGTAGACGTTTCACACAGCAGTCACACTTCAACCAATGAGAACAAAAACACAAACATGTTTACGGTCTCAGCTCTAATCAGTTATATCAGGTTTAGTTTTAAAACCAAAAGAACTCATGATTTGGACACGGCACTGGAGGAGGGGCTGCTTGTTATCAAGAGGATTTTCTGCAGTGAAGCTCTACTGAACATGTCTCACTCACACATGCTGTGGAGGGGTTTTGCATTTGTTTACTGTCAGTTTTCATTTTCTCATGAAATCGTCTCTGCTTCACCTTTTGATAAGGCGTTGAGGTTAACGTAAGTCAGAAAGAAGTATTTGTTTACCAAACTAAGTGAGCTTTTATATTCTTGGTACTTTCATTGTTTTAAAGGGATATTGTGATCATTTTTTGATCAATTTTTGTCTACTGTAAGGGTCACACTCACTGGTGACATCACTCAAAACAATCAGGAGAGAGACACTGCTGCAGACGGTGACAAATTATCAGCTACTTTTTGGGTATTTGAAACAACTATGTGCATAACCTAATGTTCTTATAATATAGGAGCTGACAAATATACTGTACTTCATTTATGCAAATGTATGCATAACTTATATAATCTAAAACAATTACAACCATATGTACGTATGTGTATATATGTTTGTAAGTAAGTAAGTAAAGTTTATTTATATAGCGCCTTTCACAGATGTAAATCACAAAGCGCTTCACATCACAAACAAAATAACAAAACTGAGAAAACATTGAAAATAAAAAACAAAACAGAGATTTGGGCATACAGGGGATCTACATTGTAAATGATGAGACTATGTGGGCTATGACTTGGGCAAATACTAAAATCTTGGGCAGAACAATTTTAGGGAAAACTTTAATAATATAATTGGGCAAAACAATAAAAGAGAAAAAAAATGGGAGCAGGTAAGAAAAGGGCTAACGACAAGGAAGGATGAGGAAGAAACCTCTGCATACAGAAAATAATACACTGACAGTCTACAGTTAAAAAACATATCCGGGAACGTGGGCGGGACCAGGAACTCTGCCAGCAGGCACAGACTTCAGTGCTGACGCAGCTGCACGCCTGCACCCCCAGCAGGGGTGAAGGAGAAGATTAGGAAGAGAACGTAGAAAGGAGGGAGGGTTCCGAGCAGCTGCTCCATTCATTCTGTAGCGTGGGGTTGTTCAAGGGCACAGATAAGATTTGAAGTTGTTTGTCAGGCAGCAGCCATGTTTTCTCCACTGCCTTATTGCATGCATGTATGTACAGTATATATGTGTATCTGTATGTCAGTGTGTGTATAAAACATGGGGGGCTGTACACACTGTTTTTTGGGTGTACTATATGATTTGCTTATCTTTTAATTTGATATTTATACTTATTGTTTTTTAATGTACTTTTTGACAGAACATGGAGTGTGAGACCAAAGTCACATGACCTTTTTTGTGCACACGATCTTGACCAAGAAAGTGTATTCTGATTGTATTATAACCTGATCATTATTATGCCCTGAATGTATACAAAATGCAAAAATGACTAAAAAGTATTGCTTCCTCTAATCTCAGATGTAGAAGTTAAAGGGATAAAATCAAAACTGAGAGTTTCTGTTTGACTGTTTTGATTAATTTTAGCTGCTGAGAGAGTTTCAAAACTTTATTTTTAGTCGCTGAATAAAACCAAGGAAGCTAAAGGTCGTGATGCACGAAGCACCCCTACTAACTGTTTTAATCATAGTTTTTATTTTCATGTAACAGGTCATTTTTTATCCAGGCATATAAGCTTAAATCGAACATAAAATTCAGACTTGATGATGTTTCAAATTCATATACAAAGTCAAATTTGCACACTTCAAATTAAATTATTTTAATAGCTTCACTTCACAATAAAAATGGATCTCATAGAATTCACTTCAGATCCAGATTCTTGCAGTTTTATGCTGTCAATTCAATCCGGTTCTAAGATCTGATTCAGACACTGTATTAGAGATAAATACCATGAAGTTGCTTTAATTGGGAATCAGCACTATATCAATAAACTTGTTAGGAACATTTTTTCCTTTAACACCTTTTTATTTATTTTAAAGGAAATACGAAATAAGTAACACAAAGTGATAAAATCCTGCCTGTACAAAACCAATACAGTCTTTTTAAATACAACTTAACATTGTTTTTTACTATAAACGTAATGAAGTTTGACTGAACTACATCCAAATTCTTTGAAATGTTCTAGAAAACTGCATTCTCTCACCATAATGCGAACATTTGAAATAGGTACTCTTCCTTGGAATGTATGATTCATGCCTGCCCTAGAGGAAGTTCATTGCTTTGTCTTCCTTGAATAATTTGTTAAGCAAGCAGCCTGACTCAAGTCCCCTTATGACCTTTAGTTGTCCAGTTCAGATCCACCCATCTGCTCAGGCAGTAGAGTGGGTCATCCGGTAAATGGAAGGTTGAAAGTTTGATCCCAGTCCTGTCCTCATTAGCTAAATTCACACTTTAAATTTTAAAAACATCTCTGTGCAAAACACCTTTACATATGAACCTATCGTCTTAAAGTTTTTTCATTCTACATGCCTTTTTATTTATAGGATTCTGCTACAACCCCTACCTCATGTAGTTTATTTGCAGTGCATATTTTAGCACCTTCTCATATGTAGGTCTTTATTGCTTCTTTGTAGAAAAGGAAGGAAACTGACTAAATCAAGATCAATGCTGCTTATATGCATTTTGTTGATCTTATAGAAAGTAAGAGAACATACAGTATCCCATCATAGTCATACATGTGGAAGTGTTCATACACTAAAGGCTAAGGTTAAGGCTAAGCTAACTAGCTATCTTTGTTGTGAAGTCTCCATAATGCAGCAAAGAGAGAGTGCTGTACTTGAACCAGAATAAAATGTAGTTATTTACTTGTAAAAACATTTATATACAAACATATCCAAAACAACTTATTTCGTGCTAGTTTGACTTTATATATGTTGACTTTTAAAGGAATACTCCACCCAAAAGTGATTTTTTTCTTTGTCTATTGCCATATTCCTCATAGTTAGATCAGTGGGCAAAAACAATTTGTAACCAGCCCAGCCGTTTTCCTGATCCAGCAGTACTCCTTTAGCTTTAGCTTAGCATTAAACAATGTAAGTGAATGGTAGCAAATATATATATATATATTTTTTTTCTTAATATGGGGGGAGTTCTAGTTACAATTTTTAAACATGGTATTTAGAATACAGTTACTTTCGTAATACCATTGGAATACTTGTGTTTTCCACTTTCCTCCCAAAGGACGAATAAATTAATTTCAGGCAGTGTGTCTCCGTGTTGTGTAGGGTATCCATAATGTCGGACATCTCAGGGCTCCAGACCAGTGTTGGGTTCCTCAGGTAGTCTGTCTCGTCTGGTGTGACAGCTCACTGAGCTCCAGTGAAGAGCAGGTAAGCAAAAAAAAAAGTGCATTCATGTCCTGGAAATTCAAGCTATTTTTCACTTTAAAAAAGGAGCGGGGTGAGTGAAATATGACGGTGCAGTGTGATCTTTGTCTGCCAGCTAACCTACTAGCTGTGTCCAAAGACTCTAATTTAATCTGAAGAAACACCTTAAAGTAAGTTATTTTTATCTTTCTAGTTTTGCTTCCCTAGTGCTTTACAGTGCCTGTATCGTGTTAGTTCTGTCATTTCTCACATTTACAATGTCGGTGTTGGATCTGAAATGAAGTTAGCTTGATGATATTATTGTGGTTTCCAGCAAATGTGGGTTTCATGTTAAGAGCTTTCCATTTGGAGTGCAATGAACATCAATTCACAATACTTTGCAATATACTTAAATCGTGTTTTATAGGGGAAGTATTCTAAGTATTTAGAATAAAGTACCAGGATTAAACAAAGTAACGGAATACATTATAAAATACATTTTATAACAGGTATTCAGTATTCTGTAACTGAATGCATTTACAAAGTATTCTCCCCAACACTATATATATACAGTGAGTGCAGAATTATTAGGCAAATGAGTATTTTGACCACATCATCCTCTTTATGCATGTTGTCTTACTCCAAGCTGTATAGGCTCAAAGCCTACTACCAATTAAGCATATCAGGTGATGTGCATCTCTGTAATGAGAAGGGGTGTGGTCTAATGACATCAACACCCTATATCAGGTGTGCATAATTATTAGGCAACTTCCTTTCCTTTGGCAGAATGGGTCAAAAGAAGGACTTGACAGGCTCAGAAAAGTCAAAAATAGTGAGATATCTTGCAGAGGGATGCAGTACACTTAAAATTGCAAAGCTTCTGAAGCGTGATCATCGAACAATCAAGCGTTTCATTCAAAATAGTCAACAGGGTCGCAAGAAGCGTGTGGAAAAACCAAGGCGCAAAATAACTGCCCATGAACTGAGAAGAGTCAAGCGTGCAGCTGCCAAGATGCCACTTGCCACCAGTTTGGCCATATTTCAGAGCTGCAACATCACTGGAGTGCCCAAAAGCACAAGGTGTGCAATACTCAGAGACATGGCCAAGGTAAGAAAGGCTGAAAGACGACCACCACTGAACAAGACACACAAGCTGAAACGTCAGGACTGGGCCAAGAAATATCTCCAGACTGAGTTTTCTAAGGTTTTATGGACTGATGAAATGAGAGTGAGTCTTGATGGGCCAGATGGATGGGCCCGTGGCTGGATTGGTAAAGGGCAGAGAGCTCCAGTCCGACTCAGACGCCAGCAAGGTGGAGGTGGAGTACTCGTTTGGGCTGGTATCATCAAAGATGAGCTTGTGGGGCCTTTTCGGGTTGAGGATGGAGTCAAGCTCAACTCCCAGTCCTACTGCCAGTTTCTGGAAGACACCTTCTTCAAGCAGTGGTACAGGAAGAAGTCTGCATCCTTCAAGAAAAACATGATTTTCATGCAGGACAATGCTCCATCACACGCGTCCAAGTACTCCACAGCGTGGCTGGCGAGAAAGGGTATAAAAGAAGGAAAACTAATGACATGGCCTCCTTGTTCACCTGATCTGAACCCCATTGAGAACCTGTGGTCCA
>SSNR01000120.1:210297-233445 GCA_006937965.1 Callopanchax toddi | reverse complement strand
ACGGGCCCATCCATCTGGCCCATCAAGACTCACTCTCATTTCATCAGTCCATAAAACCTTAGAAAACTCAGTCTGGAGATATTTCTTGGCCCAGTCCTGACGTTTCAGCTTGTGTGTCTTGTTCAGTGGTGGTCGTCTTTCAGCCTTTCTTACCTTGGCCATGTCTCTGAGTATTGCACACCTTGTGCTTTTGGGCACTCCAGTGATGTTGCAGCTCTGAAATATGGCCAAACTGGTGGCAAGTGGCATCTTGGCAGCTGCACGCTTGACTCTTCTCAGTTCATGGGCAGTTATTTTGCGCCTTGGTTTTTCCACACGCTTCTTGCGACCCTGTTGACTATTTTGAATGAAACGCTTGATTGTTCGATGATCACGCTTCAGAAGCTTTGCAATTTTAAGTGTACTGCATCCCTCTGCAAGATATCTCACTATTTTTGACTTTTCTGAGCCTGTCAAGTCCTTCTTTTGACCCATTCTGCCAAAGGAAAGGAAGTTGCCTAATAATTATGCACACCTGATATAGGGTGTTGATGTCATTAGACCACACCCCTTCTCATTACAGAGATGCACATCACCTGATATGCTTAATTGGTAGTAGGCTTTGAGCCTATACAGCTTGGAGTAAGACAACATGCATAAAGAGAATGATGTGGTCAAAATACTCATTTGCCTAATAATTCTATACTCCCTGTATATATATATATATATATATATATATATATATATATATATATATATATATATGTGTGTGTGTGTGTGTGTGTGTGTGTGTGTGTGTTAGTGCTGTCAAATTTAACGCGTTAACTGTGACGATTAATTTGGAAGACATAATGCGTAAAAACCCCCCGCATTTAACGCAACTTGTGTTTGAAGCAAGGCAGAGCGCTTGTCAGCATCAGATTTCCTACAGCTCCTTGACGAAGCCCGTGTCCTCCCTCCAGCCCAATCCACCCGCTCTTCAGATCTCATCAGTTCACTCTCTTCACCTGTCTCTCCGGTAGCGGAACTCAACTCTCCGCTCCTTCCACCGTAAAAACCGAAAGTAATCGGCGGTGAAACTGGACGGTCTCTAGCCTTTAAGGTTTATTCCTGCTCCTTTCTCGCCATACGGTCCAGTTCGGTTCAGTTCAGCAGGGAGCGGGTGTTACGGGTTCAGCCCCGGTCTGACACAGAGGTCCAAGCGGACGGAGGTGTCAGTTCGGCTTGGTACAAGAAATCCAGACCCTACCTCTATCTGAAAAGTAAAACCAGTACCGGACCGAGGCGATCCCATTCCCACACTAGTCTTTAAACAACAGAGACCTGACTCGGACCCCTCACTGAAAACGAGGCAGACCGTGGGTCAGTTTGAACACTGCAAAAAATGATTCTCTCATAGTGTTTCCACATGTTGGAAATCTTTTATTATTATTTTAAAACAACACCCTTCTGAAATTGTACATAAAATAAACAAATAGATTCATAAAGTACTGTATTTAGGGTCTGTCCAGTTTTAGTCAGGAATTTTTGTTTTTCAACTGTTTTGAACTGAAATGCAGTTTAAATGCATTTTTTCATCAATTATAAAAGCTTTAAAAATGATTTTTAAAAACATTTTGGCATATTTCTTGGATGAACATTGTAAACTGCATGTAATTTCTTTTTTCTGAAAAGAAGCGATTAAATGTGATTAATCGTGATTAATTTTGTTCAGATTTGCAATTAATTAGTTAATTTATTTTAATCGACTGACAGCACTAATATATATTTATATATATATATATATGTCTGCTCTGTCTCCACATGTCTCCTTTATTCAGGCCTCTTGACCAGAACAAAGTTACTAAAAAATCTGTGTTTTCAGTTTTAACCTTACCTTTTAATACCACATGTTCACAAAGTTATAATTAGGACTCTGGATGACCTGAAGTCAGCCAATTAGTCCTCTGTGTCAAAAGTACTTCATACCCAGCAGCTGTCAATCTATGCAGAAAGTGGTTACTCATGGCAACCTAAGCAATCTCACTCCTTCTCATTTCATGCACTTAGCTTAGGTTGTTGAATCCCACAACCGAAACTACATGTGTTGTGTGAACAGAGACACCAGCTTCATGCATTTTCACATTGTCATAAACATTTTTTTTGCACTATGTTTAGCCACACAACAGAACCCACATGTATACTCCTGTGTACACAAGTCAGAAAGGAAAGTAAATATACCCGCAGTTATTTACAGCAGCTCATTCTCACTCAATGGGTGTCACTTTGTATTTGGTTTTATTTTTTTAAACCTTTATTTATTTTGATAATGTCCCACTGAGAATAAGAACCTCTTTTCCAAGGGAGACCTGAAGACAGTTGGGGTCCAGTATCTTGTCCATGATACTTCAACACATGGATTGAACCCTGGTCTCTAACATGGTAGATGGCCTCTCTTCCTCTGATCCACGGTTGCCCCATTTCATTCATTTGTGGCATTAGACTACACCAGTTTCAACCTTCGGTATTCATGCAAACTGAAGAATGCCCCATAAATGCTTTCAAATATGCATCTGCAGAGACATCTCATAACAGCAAAACACCAAACTTTCTGTAAGGGAAACCACAGTCCACCACCACAGCTAATAGTGTGAAGTGGCTGAGTGAGAAAATGATAGCAACATTTTCCTATAAGCCCTGGCTACTGCTCACAGCAATGCAAACTGTAAAGCTAATGAAGTCTAAAAACATTTTCAAAGAATGTGTATTTATATTCTATGTAGAACAAACTGATGTCCTACAGCCTAAAAACGATTACATTGTTTTTCCAGTTTATTGTCCTCAGCCTTCAAAATTTGAAACTACCCACACATACATATATATAAACACACTCACACACACACACACACACACACACACACACACACACACACACACATATATACACACACACACACACACACATATACACACACACACACACACACATACACACACACACACACACACACACACACACACACACACACACACACACACACACACACACACACACACACACACACACACACACACACACACACACACACACACACACACACACACACACACACACACACACACACACACACACACACACACACACACACACACACACACACACACACACACACACACATATATACACACACACACATATATACACACACACACACACATATATATATATTGATTAATTTTTAAAATTGCGATTAATCACGAGTGTCCATAGTTAACTCGCGATTAATCGCACATTTTTTAAGATGTTCTCAACTGACACATTTTTTTTCTTATTTCAAATATTCTTATAATTTAAATACAGGCTGTTTACCATTTTCTTTACTTGCTAAGATGTGATACAAGAAATAAGATGTAGCATCTATTCTGGCTCTGAATGGTTGAATCAGCCTTCTCTCCTATCACAGTAATTCTCCTCATCACATCATAGGGCCTTTATGTTTTCCTAATTAACCCCAAAATGTCTAAAGCTGGACTTTTTTTGACAGACTATGAGTGTCATTTGCAAAACCTAATGCTTTTCAGAATGGTCAACAAATGTTCTTAATCTCAATTAAATTTACCTGGTTAAATAAATTAATATAGAACAAAGATTTTAATATGATTTATATATCATTTATTTTGGGTTGTAGTTGACCATATTCTAACATTTGCAATATCCTTTGTTACAACCTAAAACTTTAGTTTTATGAAGTTAGTGGGTTTTTTAGGTCTCTCCCTTTCTGCTTTCTTCTGTGACATGCACACTCTCACGCGTGCCGGAGGAGGAGGAAGGGGGTCATGTCTGCACTCTGCAGCGCTGACAGTCTGACACACAGAGAGGTATCTCTATCTGTATCTTTAGCCTCGTTTCCAATGCAGGGTTCGGTACGGTTCGGGGCAGGGCGGATCACTATTTTGTGACCCAGCGTTGCTGCGTTTTCCTAGCTTTTAGGAGGGCAGACGCTTGAGGAGTCATGATGGATTGTTAAACGTCCTGATTGTCGGTATAATCACACAGCGGGTCAGGTTTAGCAGCGAGGAGACCAGGAAAACTCCCAGTTCTCCCAATCGCCAGCCCGTCACTGGCGATGCTGTAGAAAGTTTACCGGATGTAGGACTGTGGCGTCTCCGCTGAAAACTTTCTAGTTTCACCGACGGGGAGGAGGGCTTTCTGCGTCAGCTGCTTGTGTCGCTAGACCTGTGCGCTCATATGTCTGCAAAGCAAAACTACAGAAGCCTCCGCGTTTAAAAAAATAACACCGTTATAGGGAGCTTTGTGTTAACACGTTATATATATATTCACAATAACAATACAGGATAAATGAAAAGGGGCAAAAGAAAGAAAATATCTTGTACTATCTGCCCCTATTTACAAAATAAAAGTCTTAATGAGTCATTTATATTTTTACTTTTATACAAACACATTCTTTTTTTTTTATCAGATTCATATTCTTATTTTCAAAATGAATCACAGACAGTAACTTAATTTACAATTTCATAGTTCTGCAACACATTTAATTGAATGCATCTTTTAAATACATTAAGGGACTTTGATTCCTTTATTTCCATGTTAAGGTTGTTGTCATGGTGTGGGGTAGTGCAGGACTCAAATGCAGGAGGAAGGAGGCAGGAACATGCAACGTGACACAAAACAGCTTTTACTGCTGGCTGAACTCAGGAGACACGGGACATACAAGGCTAGGAATACAACATGAGGAACCAAGTGACTGAACTAAACAGCATATATAGACAGGGAGGTGATCAGGGAGATGAGACACACCTGTGGAGGATTAGTGCAGGACACAGGAGGAGGAACCAAGAAAAACACAGGGGAACAGGCAAGACTGTACACAAAAGGGGCGGGACATGACAGTTTTTCCTAAATTTCACACCAGTTACTCTTTGAATTTCCATCCCGTCTTTTTAATGATACATTGTTGTTTTTTTGTCATTAAATAATATAAAATTTGTTTTGTTAAGATTCAGTGACAGTCTGTTTACATCAAACCAGTTTGAACTCTCATCAGTTTATTATTTATCATTGGAATGACTTCATTTATATCTGATTCTGAATAAAACAATGTGGTATCATCAGCAAATAAAATTATACCAAATAGCTTAGATACATTTACAAGGTCATTAATGAACAATATGAACAGTTTAGGTCCAAGGACTGACCCTTGTGGTACTCCATAGTTCAAAAAAACTGACAGAGAAAATAGAGTAAAAATGAAATAGTATTTGGGCAAAATGTATTATTTCACACCTATCAGAGGACAGATTGAGATACAAGGTGGTATGAAAAATGTTTTTAAAAAGTTTGGTTTAAACCATGACAGTAAAGTCAGAATAGAACATAAGATATTTCAGCACATCTGGTTTTGTGTGTCTGCTACTATTGATCATATAATCAGTATAAGTTCAACTCATCCTGATAGATCCGTAAACAGAGATGGACGTTCCAAAAGTAGCAACATTATAAACAATCTGATGTTAGGAAAATATTTCAACTTTCACAAAATTGTAATTCTATTAACGTTAGTCAGAATCTTATAACAGTAGTAAATTATGTGACTCAGTTTAAACTTTGCTTCACAAACAAAACAGCCCAAATCAAATTAACTGCTGTATTATTTTGTTTTTATTCTTTTTGTCTTGTTGTCCAGATCCGTATCCGGTCTCCTGAAGATGTAAAGTTGTTTTCTTTGAAGGTTGTCCTAAAAAGAAAATTTTAATTAAATGAATGCATCAAAGCCAATGACCAGAGGAACTTGTCCATACTCCACCTTATTCAGTCTTGTCAGAGCTTCTTATGGTTTCATAGACAGAAGCATCAGCTACAGGTCAAAGATAATGAAGGTAGATTCATGTGTTTTTCAAAAATACTACATTTACGTTGTTGTATTTGACCAGGAAGGTGGATGAAATGAAACAAAGGACAGAAAACTGACCGTGAGACAGAGACGAGTAGATGTGTTGTTCATTTTGTTCGTGGTTTACGGTTTCAGACTGTGTGAACCTGAAATAAAGATCATTTATTGGTAGAGAAAAGTACAACAAAAGGCTCCTTCAGACACTTTTTAAAAATAACAATCTGACATCTGCTCTTGTAGAACTGCCTACAAGTTTAATGAGTTGAATGTAGACTGGATTTATTGGGTTCAATAATGTTTTTAGAACAGGACATCAGGTGTATGAAGAGTCAGGGTCATTTTGGGGTGCTCTCTGGTTCCTGAACAACCAAAGCCAGAGCTTCATCAGCATCCAGACCACTTCACCCAGTTCGATCCCAGTGTGGGTTGAAGGGATGCCCCTTGTCTCTGATCCTGTTTGTGGTGATCATTGGTGTCAGTGTATCATATCTACTTTTTTAGATGATGTGGTTCTAATGGTGGTTTCAAGTTTCATGACCTTTGCATGCACTGATGCAGTTTGAAGCCTATACAGCAGCCAGGATGAGTCTGAGGCTGTGGGTCTCAACTGAAAATAAGTAGAATGCTCCCTCCTGGTTGGGAGTGGCTGGATTCAGCTTTATTCATAAGGTCAGGAGCTCCATCGTCTGAGGAGAGCTCAGAATAGAGTCACAACTACTCTGCATAGAATGAAGTCAGTTGAGGTGGTTCAGGCATATGACTAAGATGTCTAATGGTGTCCTTCCTTCAGAGGTTTTCTGGACTTGTCCAACTTGGAGGAAACCCAGGGGAGACCCCAGCTCACTGGAGGGTTTAAATATCCTTACTGACCTGGGAACACCTCGAGATACCCAAGGAGGAGATGGGGATGGGAAAAGGGGATGTCTGGGTTTCCCTCATGGATCAGTTACCTCCATGACCCGGGCTATGGAGGGATGGATGGATTTTACCCTTCTTACTTTTTTGGTTGCATTGATGCATTTGTTGTGACCTGTCCCTTTAAATATAACCTGATGTGAACTGAACTGAATTTGAAGACAAAACCTGAGAGTTGTACCAACCTGTTCCCACAAATTCCTGTAAAGTAAAAAAGAAAAGAAATTACATAATTAGTGCAAATTAAACTAATTAGGATTTCATTAAAAAACAAAGTTACAGCAGTAAATCTCACCCTTTGACTTTGTGTAGGAAAGCAGCAACCCCAACAGCAGCAGAAAGACCAGAGTTCCAACCAGACTCCAAACAAATAAAATGACAGGAGAGGAAACAACAACCAAGTCTGCAACAATAAATGTGTATTTGTCTTAAATTTTAAACTCACTTAAAGCAGATATTAAACTGGACCACCATAGAGTGCATTGTTCACCTTGTTGTAAGTCCCACAATCTTTTAATTAAAGTTTTAAAATTAATCTTTTAAAACAATATTGTTTTTATTTTATTTGAATGAAGAACAGTCACTTTGTTGAGCGTACCATTACCAGAGGTTTTGTTTCCACACGTCACTATTTTAGACGCTGACTTGCTCCTGGCACCAACAGAGGCTCTGCAGGTATAGTTGGTGGCTCCATCCTGTGGCCTGATGTTGAGCTGCAGCTTAGGACCTTTATAGATCTGGTTCCCCACAGTCCAGCTATAGGTGGCGTTGCTGTCAGCAGGTGCTGTGCACTGCAGTGAACCTGTACAGGATCCATTTGAAGCAGGCTGACTGATATTGAGAGTCAGGACAGGATCCTCAGGTAAAGGATCTGATGTGTAAAAAAAGAGAGAAGAGGAAAGTGGGACAGGTCAGAGTCAGTGTTACAGTTACCCATCTTTTTCCCAATAACTTGGATTAAAATGACTCTTTTATTATGGTGTAATGTGAATCAACATTCCTTCCAGGACCCGGTCGTGTCGGAAGACCCAGAAGACTTTCTTTAGTTAATAATTAAACTTAAAGACTCTTTGATGTCTCATTCTAAAGGACACTACCTTTAATCCATTGTCCAGAAATGTCTTAAAGTGCCTGTGACTCCATATTTAAATCACTTTATATTAAACAGGTGTAATCTTTGATGCCTCTAGATTAGCGTTGCACCATTATAACTCAAAATACGCTGTAATTACTTCCTAACGAGCAACTCAGAGATCAGAAGAAAGTGCCGCCTTCCGGTTCTGCTGGGTTTCTCCTTATTTGGCAGCCTGACACTTCTGCTGCAGCAGGGGGCAGTGTTGTCACGTGAAAGAGAAACAAAACTGAAACTAAACACTACACGGTCTATGGGCAATGGCGGCAGCACTGCCTCGCTCAAGTTGTCGTGAACGTGCATGTGGGAGAATTTACCATATAAGCAAGTCCGGATCACTATGACCTCATAGCGGGCTGGAGTGAAAAAAACTGTTTGAAACCTGGGTCTGAAATCTGGAAGAGCTTCTCACTGGCTGTACCAGGAGACAGATGGACGCCGTTTTTTGCTCTTTCTGGCAGGTTTAAGGTGAGAACTCAACATTGCAACATGATAGATAAGTCAGAAAACATGGAAACCGATGTCATGGGACCTTTAATATGATTAATTCATTTTCTTCCAGTATTAATGAATGTTGATGTTGCATCAGTATTATTTCATGTTTCTACTTTTGCTAAAAGGTTAAATCATATTAATAATCCATTTAGGGTTAAACTGGGATCTTTAATGACGAGAACCACGTGACTTGGTAACTCGTTTCCTATTGGGCCACGCGTCAAAAAGATGCCATATTAGACTTCCAGCCCGGAAGTCCTCCAGTTCTCGTTCAGCCAGCAACGAGATGAGAAGCAACCGTTTTTTCAGCTACACGGTACGCTCAGGTGCCGACTTCCCAGTGGGTCCTTGCCCCACAAGTCGAAGACATTTCCCTGGCTCTAAGCTAGACACCATCCGTCTGCTTCGTTTTCACCTGCCATGGGGAAGAACTTGCTAGCCTCTTTCCTCAGCCAGATATGGAGCTGCTGACCGACTCATCGGACGCTTCCGTGCCTTGGGGCGGCCTCACGGCCACCTGGGACAATCCGAGGGACGTCAGGGCAACCAACCCACAGACGAACCTCCGCCTGCCACGTCGAGGTGATCCCGGCGCGGTCTCAGCAGGTACCAACTCCGATCTGGTAAACTGAGGCTCTTGATAAGTAACACTCCTGTTAACTTAGTCTCCAACTCCCCTCATAACTAGTTCGGTAATTCCCTAGATATATCTTATATCACAGGCTCTCGTCATTAACTCTCAGCTTAATGCCATCAGAAGAACTCCCTAAGATGTAACTCCCTACCTCATATCTCTGTCTGTTCGTTCAATCTGTTTGCTTAATAAAAGAAGTGTAGTCTAAGGCTGCCTCCGGTTCCTATCTTTAAAGGTACGTAATTCCTCACTTTGAATTAAGGAGAATCTAGAAGTATCTCTGCATAATAATTAGTTTAGTGAGGGTATCTCAGCATAGCTCAGTGTAAAACCTACCAAACTAAGCTAATCACTTTGCGGAAGTGTGTGTGTCTATTATAACAATAAAAACAGGTTATAATACGCTACAACAGATGCAACAAAGGATGATATAAACCCCAGAAAATAATTGATGGTTGTTCTAAATGTTCTATATTTTTAGGATAAGTTTGTAAAAAGAGCTTTTCAATCACCACTACCAACCTGCATAAATGAATTGATTAGTTAAAGGGACATGAGTTAAGATTTTATTAAAAGTAATCATGCATGTTCAGTTTATTTAGGTTAATGAGTGATGAAGCATTTTAAATCAAAAAGAATGAGGCCACCAATGTATCATTCCATAATCTTGAACAGGCTGTTCAAGGGGCCCAAATTTGCCGCGCTGTCCTACGGATGTGACGTCAACTGATGCTGCTGCGCGTTCTGGAAGCTAAAAAAGTAATAATAAATGTATATCCAGTAGGTGGCAGCATTGCACCGTTGTGTTCTGTTGCTGGTCAATGGCGGACTTCATTCGTCTGTATCAGAGCTCTTAACTTCCAAGAAAAGTTCGGAGTGAGATTTTTGGGGATGAAGGAACTAAATATTTTCGAAGCATCGGCCGCGGCTGCCCCTCTACCTCACTCTTTATCCAGCTGTTTATGGGGGTTTTTTATATCCACCTTGCTACAAATAACCATAAATAACTGGCTAATCTAATAATGTACAGATTTAGACAAAAACAAACATTTTTTGTTTTTAATTCAATCGATCTCCCATAGCTAGGGCCACCTTAACCTGCTGATGATAGGCCCCGGTGGCTTTGTAGGTCCTACATTTATATATATATATATATGAATATTTATATTAACTTACACACATATTCTCAGAGCTCAAGCTTCCTATTGATCAGTTTGCAGCTGAAATAACTTATTGAGAAATTTTGTTCTTTATTTTTTTAAATTTTGCTGAAAGTTAACACTGTTTTGACTTGGCTCTGGTCCCTGAAAGAATAAACTTGTTTGCTGACGTTCGCCCAGTGTCTCTGATTAAAGAAACTTCTACCTGCTTTGCTGCCTCTGTCTCCTGTCTCCCCCTCTTCAGGAGCATCCTGGTGCCTGGCTCACACCGTCCACTCTGCTGTCCGTGAGAGAATGAACTCTAGTCAACTTCTGTAATAACTGATTTGAAGAATTCTTTCAGAATTGGTCTGTTAGAGTGACTCTTTATCATGAACCTTCTCAGGAAGTGCTGAGCGCCTTTCTATTTTCTTTCCCAGCATTTTTCCAAGTTTTCTTAATAATAAAGAAACATGTCCCAAAATCACCAATACATAATCTGATTGGTCATCTTATGGTCCATTGGCCTTATAGCCCACATGGCATGTCATTTAGACCAATCAGCAGCCACAGATGAGCAGGTAAGATGACTGGCAGAAAACTGACAAGTTATTAAACAGTGGGTTTTTTTTGTTTTTACCTGAAATGAGAGACCCCTGAATATCATAGGGCCCTGGCCTTCAGCCCAGGTAACCCCGTGCATTAAGGTGGTCTTGCTCATAGCCCATTGAAAACCCTTTTGTCCACCTGGCATTTTTTATCTTTTTTAATTATAAAATCTACAGAAAACTTCCTGTGAGCGAGTACTTTGTCTCATTTCCCCTCAACACGTGGAACTTTTAATGGCTGACAATAATTTACAATATAATGCTCGCTAAACCAGTGTAGGGACTGTTTGAAATGAAGAAAAACCAAAAAACCAAATTTAGATTTAGAGTTTTAGTGAAAACACTGCAGATGAACAACTGATTTTGCATCAAAATTACAATTTCAACAGTTTAGAAAATATTTTTTCCTTTTCTGCCTTACTATTGCAAAAATACAGGCCAATAATTTAAACTATATACAGGTGTTTTTTTTTTTTACCTCCCAGGATTTCTCCTCATGTCTGAGTCCTGATGGTTTATTGAGACAGGTCTGGAGACCAGGGCCTCTTTTTAGGATGAACCTTGGTGGT
This sequence comes from Callopanchax toddi, assembly GCA_006937965.1. Taxonomy (NCBI): domain Eukaryota; kingdom Metazoa; phylum Chordata; class Actinopteri; order Cyprinodontiformes; family Nothobranchiidae; genus Callopanchax; species Callopanchax toddi. The sequence continues at coordinate 222,083 of SSNR01000120.1, read as the reverse complement.
TGAAGGACTCCATGATCAGACTCTGACTCAGTCTTCTTCTGGAATGATGAGGTGAAGGCCTTCGGTCCCTGGCAGCATCAGCAGGACCCCCAGCATCCCCACAGCCTCTTCCAGTCTGGACAAGAACCCCCAGCATCCCCACAGCCTCTTCCAGTCTGGACAAGAACCCCCAGCATCCCCACAGCCTCTTCCAGTCTGGACAAGAACCCCCAGCATCCCCACAGCCTCTTCCAGTCTGGACCAGAACCCCCAGCATCCCACAGCCTCTTCCAGTCTGGACCAGACCCCCCAGCATCCACAGCCTCTTCTAGTCTGGACCAACTCTCCCAGTTCTCCCTCAGGAGACCAGCTGCTCCTCAGGAGACTCTGAAAGTAGAGGATAAATCTTCAGCAGGTCTCAAACTATTGACTCATATCTGTGGAAAAAAGAATGTCTGAGCACTCCTTAGTCATAACATAAAAACCTATATTTACTTCAGCATCAAGGAAGAAGCGGGGCACAAGTATTGAGGGAAAACCCAATAAATGTTTGTGTAACTTGTAATTGTGTTAAATTTTTTTGTATTCATAATTTCTAAATAAGTGTGTGTGCATTTAAAAACACATTTTCAAGTACTGGAAGTTACACACTAAATTATAATTTTTTTTTTTACAGTTTACAAATCATGTTGTACAGATACGACTACCAGAGCTACACAAACAGGTTTACACAAATTACAAAAAGTGCACACACAGATCAAATGAGTCCATTTTATATTAACCCACATTATAAAGTACAGAGAAGACGTGTAGGCATTGATGTAGTCAGAATGAGGTGAACTGCACTAAAAAGTAACATCATTAGTGCAAAAACGCACATTTACACAAAGTACAAATGAATGTATGTATGTATACTTGCATGCATATACTTATATGTATATGTACTTATATGTATACTTACTAACTTGATACACTTTTCTAAAAACAAGTCAACACACATGAAAGTATCAAAACTACATAATATCTACATACTACCAGCTTCATTCATTCTGATATTCAATTCAAAACACATTATTCTATCAGTCAGTTCTAGTTCTAGCACCATGGGAAACCGAGCCTTCAGTAGATCAGCCCCATCACTCTGGAACTCTCTCCCTGCTGACCGTAAAAACATCACAACTCTCCCACTTTTTAAAGCTAGGCTGAAAACTCATCTGTTTAAATTAGCATACGCATTATAACTGGGATTCATTATGGTCTTTTCACTTGTTGTATATTAAGTTGGTTTTATTGTTTTACTGTGTGCTTTTATACTGTTGTTTTTTTAACTAGAGCATTTTACTGCGTTTTATTGTGATTTGGTGTGCTTTTATGCTACTGTTTTTTAACTTGTTACTTTTATGTTGTGATTTTCTATTGTACGGTGACCTTGGGTGTCAGAAAGGTGCCTAAAATAAAATGTATTGTTGTTATTGTTAGATCTTACCTTTTTTCCTCAAGAAATCGCTGCTTCAGCTTCTCCTTTAAACTCAAAACAATCCAGGAACCTCTGTGGTGAATTTAGAATCTGGAAAGTTCTTTGAACAAAATTTGCTCTGTTTCTACGTTTCTGTCTCTTTTCCTTTTCCTCACTGCAGCGACTGTGAGAGAAGCTGATTCGTTGGCCGACCGAAGCCATAATAACACTAAACTCATCTGACAGGGCAACTTCTCTTCTTTCTAAAACCGTTTAAATCTTTCTGATAGGGCGAACGGTCGCAGAGTTACGGCACTTCTGAAAACGCTGGTCAAAATTCGTGGCCGGTGATGCGTTCAGGGTCGGCTTTGTTATTTTCAGCGTGAGAAATCACATATGTGGCATGAGTGCGTGTGAATACAGCAAAATGCGTGAGTCTCACGCCCATTGCGTGAGAGCTCTGATCTGAATCAGTGGTTTTTCTCATAAAACTGGTGTTATCCTGGCCGCATTTATGGAGCTGAAAACCTCTCTGATGGATTATAGGGTTTCACAGAGCTAAAGCTGCTGTTATAGGCGACCGCACAGCAATCTGTCGATGTTAATGGGTCTCGGCACGATAGGCCTCAAATCCCCGACTGTTTCCTGGACCTCAGTTCGCTTACAGTGCATCTAAAGCGGCTCTGCTGTGCACGCTCCTCCGGGTGCTCCGGAGCACCACTCCATGATGCGAACTTGAGAAATCTAGGGTGTTGTATGTGGCGGGACATGCCTCTATCACCCTAGATTTCTCAAACTAACCTCCAGGAGTCAGAGAACACCAACTGATTAAAGCTTTCAGCTATACGGGCAGCGGTGGAAGGACGAACATAGCAGCTAGCGAAATTAGCTCTGTTGGATCACCCCCGCTTTCAGACCCTGTGTGTGTGTGTGCATTAATAAAATGTATTTTTATTTATGGAATCATGTCTCTGGCTGCCTTTGGTTGAACCCTTATGAGGTAGTTGAGAAGTTTGTGCGCGCTCCCGTTCAAGGCTGCAGTTATTTGCAGCGCCAGGCTGAGTTTTGTTTCTTATTCTTGACTCATGTCCCTTTAAGTTTTGCAAACAATTGCTTATCATTTATTTGACATCATGAAATCAATTTTAAATACCAATAATTTCTTACCATGAACTTTCAGAGTGATGATGACTGTTGGCCTTTGTTGATTATTGACCTGTGAGATAAAACTGAAATCTCCTGAATCCTGTACAGTCAGTTCTCTCAGTGTTAAACTAAAGTCGATGCTGTTGAACTCTAGTCTGTCCTTAAATGGGTTGTCTTTATTAACACCTGAACCTTTGTTTGCAACCATTGAGTTCCCATAGTTCCACTTTGCAGCAGTGACTCCTTCAGTTGGTAAATTAGCTGAAAGTTCCACAGAGTTTTCGACATGTTTTTGAATGACTCGTCTCCCATCAGATGACTCCACATCTGAAACAAAGGAGAAAAATAAATAAGAATGAATGAATGAATGAATAAATATGTTCTGATTCCTTCAAAATACATTCTCTTTATAAAATATTTAAATATATGTGTAGAAAAGTTTGCCATACATAGGTGAGGGTAATCAAAACAGTAATCGGCTGATATTCTATATGTGACAAAGCGGATGATTTATCAAGCGCACTCAGGCACATTTTTACCCAAGGAGGGAGACACTGAAGAGTTCCATTAAAGTGCCTGTGACTCCATATTTAAATCACTTTATATTAAACAGGTGTAATCTTTGATGCCTCTAGATTAGCGTTGCACCATTATAACTCAAAATACGCTGTAATTATTTCCTAACGAGCAACTCAGAGATCAGAAGAAAGCGCCGCCTTCCGGTTCTGCTTGGTTTCTCCTTATTTGGCAGCCTGACACTTCTGCTGCAGCAGGGGGCAGTGCCGTCGCGTGAAAGAGAAACGAAACTGAAACTAAACACTACACGGTCTATGGGCAATGGCGGCGGCACTGCCTCGCTCCAGTTGTCGTGAACGTGCATGTGGGAGGAGAATTGACCATATAAGCAAGTCCGGATCACTATGACCTCATAGCGGGCTGGAGTGAAAAAAACTGTTTGAAACCTGGGTCTGAAATCTGGAAGAGCTTCTCACTGGCTGGACTAGGAGACAGATGGATGCCGTTTTTTGCTCTTTCTGGCAGGTTTAAGGTGAGAACTCAACATTGCAACATGATAGATAAGTCAGAAAACATGGAAAACCATGTCATGGGCACTTTAAATAGAATGAATTTATTAATTAAAAAGAATAAAATAACTTAAAAATGACTTAAAATACTCAGGCTGAGGCTTACCAGAGGGGGTTAGGCCAACTAAAATCTAAACAAACCAAAATCACCCCACTCAGTGTGGCAGGCATTTCAGGAGGTGCACAGTGGAGGAGCGCGCGCGCACACACACACACACACACACGTGAGAAGTCCACACCACCAAGGCCTATGGTCCCCTGCATGGACATTTCAGTTTATTTCAACCAAACAACATTTTAGTACGCTGCTGTGAATTATTGCATTCTAACACATCAATGTGACTGTTACGACCCCCACTAGGTCTAGGAGAAAAAAAAAGGAGGTCTAACAAAAAGTTAAAGGAGACTTGTGTAAGTTTTAAAACAAAAATGATATTTTTTATCATATAAACAAATTTACAACAAATGAAGGAGCTATATAAACTATGGTTAAGAAACAAAAAAAATTGCTCTATGTTTATCAATATAATTAAGGATACAAACTGAAAACACCGGAGGATAAGCCTCCGGGAAATAAAGCACTATGGCTAGTAAACTAAAGATCAATATAATATACTAACTAAGGGAGAGTTTTAAAACTAAGAATGTTATTTAACTAAAGTTGTTTTTAAACTAAAAGGTTCACTAAACAAAAACAGGCTTTTACCAGTCCTGAACAAAAGAACGTCAAACAATAAACAAACTAAGCACTAAACTAAACTACTACTACTACTACTATTACTATTAAGGCCTAAATTAAACTACTTTTATACTCAATACTTTACACTAGTTAATCTCTAGAAGCCAATGCTCAGAAACGGGGGAGAAGAGGCACGGATCCTTTCTCCCCTGATCTGAAAGTGAACAGCCTTTTTATTTCTGCTCCTTGATGAGCTGATGAGCTGCAGCCGATCAGGAGTGGGCGTGTCACTGTCAGCAGCAGCAGCAGGAAAGAACAGACCAACAGTAGCAGCCATGGTCATCCACCAGAGGGAGACAAAACCCGGGGACGTAACAGTGACATTTTGATTAGACTAGAGATGTTTTAAATGCCTAATTTGTCACCGTTTTGCAGCAGCCTCTAATTGATCTAACTAAAAATGAGTATTGCTCCAGTCAGAAAATTGCTTCCTCTTTCTAGAGACTCCACCCACTTTGAGTGATGTCACCCGTGGGTGTGGTCATTACTGTAGATACATAACTGATTCAAAATGATCAAAATAACCTTTTAACTCGCTGTGAAGCTCTTTGTGTTACAGTAAATAGTATGAATCAATGGGTCATTAACAGACATCTGTTAAAGTTATTGTTGAGTTGTTTTAACACTTTGACTCTAAAACATGCAGAACAGAGGACTATCTGATTACTGTTAAAGTGGTCATTTAACTAGAGTAACAAGTTCCTAAGTAACTAGTTACCAGTATCATTGGTTGATGGTCAAAACACAAAAACAAGACTGTATCTGGTATGCAGAATCTAGAAAACAGCACATCCCAAATTACCAACATGCATGAAGCTGTGAAATGTATCACATGAACTAAAGTTAGTAGGCATGTATTTATCAACTTAGATACAAACAAATGCAGCTAGAGGTGCTTTAGACAAAATTCATAACACCAATAATGTAATACAAAAAAATGAAATCAAATAAAATGTTTGCAAAAAAAAAAAGATGTATTGAACCAATAGAAAACCCACAATAAAAACAAAAAAAAGAGCAACAAAACTAAATAAAACTGATTCAGTGTAAATAGAGACCAAACAAACAAGCAATAGAGAAACACTATTAAATAGACCTTAGGACTATTACTGCTAAAAGGTTAAAGTAAAGAAATTCTTCTGACAGGTGGACAGTAGAGCTCTGCATTGGACTGAGATCCTGCGGGACTGAGCGCTAGCCTTGATGGAGCAGGATGTTGTACAACTGCTGTAGGGAACTAAAATAGACTGTTTTTTTCCATATTGGTTTTAGAGATTTTTTACTTTTTATACCAAGGCTGTGTTCGAAATGTTCACTCGTTCGCTCACTCACTCACTCACTACATTTCGTTCCCTATATAGTTCCCTATATATGGGTTAGGGTACTGCCCCGTGTTCGGCGTTTCGAACACCACTCAAAAGCAGCAGCGTCATCAATTCGCGCCGGACCCCGAGAGACGTGTCGCACAAACAAAGGCAGGAATCACGTCAAAAACAGCTGGTGATGAAAACGGCAACTTGTTTCTTGTTTGTTTCAGCTGAAACGAAGTTGGAAAATTATTTTTTCATTTCAGATTTGAAATAAACCCCGTTATTTACCCGTTGCTATTTTGTTAGCATGTTTTTCCCCCAGTACAAGCGCTGACTGTTGTAAGAACTTTAATCAAGGCTGGATTAATACATAATATAATATAAATATTATATAATAATGACAACTGTCAGCTCACATGCACTTTTAAAATTTAGCTACAGTATATAGCATCTTCAGTATGAATATTTTTCAAAGTTTGAAGTTATAATATATGACTGTGGCAGTTTCATAAATATTATTTTTTCTGTATTCTCGTCCTGAGACAGAGGGAAGAGCTACTTATAGGTTGAGACGTGAGAAACAGTTCTCACCAGACAGTCTCACAAGTGAACACACACCACACACACGGTAAATATTACTATAGCTACTAATTGATATTTTAACCAAATGTCACCATAATATACACACATTTAATATGTAAGATATATGTGTGTGTGTGTACAGACACACACACACACACATATATACATATATGTGTGTGTGTGTGTACAGACACACACACACACACACACATATATATGTATATATATGTGTGTGTATGTGTGTACAGACACACACACACATATATATGTGTGTCAATTAGTAGCTATAGTAATATTAAACCATGTTCACATTTGATTTAGGACTTGTGCATTTTAATTAATTTTTACCATTCAAAGTATTAACTGTCAGAAAAAAAAATGTTTCATTCTAATTAGGATCCTAGATGTCAAAATACCATTTTAATCAAATCTTTTAAACAATAACAGTTCATAAATAATAAAGCAAAGAAATGACACAGAAGAGAAGTTATTTTTATTTTTACCAGACTTTCTATTACAGAGCAGAGCTTCAGTGAGGTTTACTGAACTGAAATGAACATGTCACTCCTCACAATGTTTTTAATGGATTCACTGACATGAAGCCTGACTACAGACCAGACAGACCAACCCTGAACAAGGTGTCTGCCATGCTGAGAGCTGAGCACCATGGGAGCTCTGGCTGGGGACTTGAACTTGAGCTACTAGTGTTCTAATAGGTTGATTCTCCTACAGAGTTGTGTCACGAGCTTTTGACATCCCACGAACTGAGCATGACATTCACAGGGTGTATATAAAATCATAAAGCTGGTGGAGAAAATAATTCACTCCCCCAGACAGATGAGTTGGATGTTATAAGTAATGAATTTGAACATCTCACTGGGTCACCACCAGTTTTACCCTCACAAGACGCAGCCTGCTGTTTAAACAGAAAGATGTTTTTAGTTCACCTCCAGGCGGTCTGTGATCAACAGGATGGTCCGGTGACATTTTGTTTGGATATTCTGAGTTGGNGACAGCTGCATGGTGGCGCAGTTGGTTAGCACTGTTGCCTCGCAGCAAGGAGGTCGTGGGTTCGCGTCCCGGCTCTGCGGCCTCTCCGCGTGGAGTTTGCATGTTCTCCCCATGCGTGCGTGGGTTTTCTCCGGGTACTCCGGTTTCCTCCCACAGTCCAAAGACATGACTGTCAGGCTAATTGGGCTGGTAAATTGTCCTTAGGTGTGAGTGGGTGTGTGGTTGTTTGTCTCGTTTGTCTCTGTGTGGCCCTGCGATGGACTGGCAACCTGTCCAGGGTGTCCCCCGCCTCTCGCCCCTTGACCGCTGGAGATAGGCACCAGCTGCCCCGCGACCCTCTGTGGAGGATTAAGCGGCTACAGAAAATGGATGGATGGATATTCTGAGTTGATACACGATGCTCAAGTGTTTTTAATCTCATCAACCTTCAAAAGGCTTTAACTGTCACATTGATACATCCTCCTTGGAGGTGATGGTACCCTGCTCCCCCTGTTGTCAACACACCTTACCAGGAACCTGTGGTCATCTAAGAAGATTCAACTTCCACCATGCCAAGGCCTGTTCAGTTATCCAACCAGGATTAATGAAGACAAGGTGGAGGGCTTTATTTTTAAGGCGCTGGAGGTAAAACCAGTTTTTGTCCCCAAGGTGGTGGCATGTTGTGTAAGTCTGCACATTATTGCAATGGATTCAGGTGATCTGCTTGATCCATCAGATGAGTTTCCTTCAGGAGATGAAAACCATCCAGATGTTCAGCAGCAGTCAGATCCAGTGAAGAGCTGGTGGCTCCACTGGAACAACACCTTTAAAAACAAGACATCCATCAAACTGAGCTTCATCTGCAGACAGAGACTGACCCACTTTATTTACCTTTTATTAATCTAAAACAAGTCAAAGTTGGTCAATATTTCTATGTTTTGTAATTTAACTGTTTTCCATAAACACGAGCATGTGAACTGTAGCTGCTTTATTAGAGAATCAAACTAGTTTAGTTAGACTGACCCCCCTAAACCCTCTGTGTTAGTAAAATCACTTTGTTGGGTTTCGATGACATTTTGTAACGATATAAATGTAAATTTAGATTTGTGAAGTTGAAAGAAATGTATAATTGACTTTAGTTCTAAGATATTAAAACATTACTTCAAACTGGTTATTGTGAATTCTACATTTAAGGTCATACATATTTCAATTAATTTAAAAAATCAATAGCAAAAACAAATAAATCAGAACAGTAAACATTAAAAACTATTTCACCCTTTATAATTTGTCAGCTTTTTTCCAGATTTTAAATAAGTATTCCCTCTGTTCAGCTTCACTCTTTCACTAAATGACAGCAAAGCAAAGTGCTCAGTACGTCACTGTGGTGCAGTGTTTTACCTTCTATGATTTCTTTAGGTTTTCCTTTTTTTGCCCTGGCAGGTGGGACCAGTCTCCAGGGCCAGCTGCTTCAGAATAAACCTACAATCAGAACACTTTATAATTAATATCAAATCAAAGAGTTCACATCACATTTTAGATTCAGTTTAAACAGAACTCTTACCATCACCCAGACTGTGAGGTCTTTCTGCAGCCAGAGAAGAGATCCTTGTGCTGACCTCTCATCCTGATCAGGTTCTTAGCAGCCTCATCAGAACCTAGAATGAAGGATATTAATTATTACTGGGGATCATTAAAACAAATACTTCACGCTGGTTCCTGACCAAATGTCTCCTTGTCTTTTAACATTTTCAGAAATAAGATTAAAGATGTAATCGGACTGTACTCTAAACATATCTTGACCCTGTATTCTGGTTGTTTTGATTTTCTACCGAAGGAAATAACAGACCAATCGTTCAGATAAAACGCTGACATTATGATCACATGATCTATATAACAATTACTACCAACACAACGGGGTCTGAGCTTTAGAATGTTAAATAATCACTGCTGTATAAAGGTCGTTTTTGCAGATATAATGCTAACAAGTAGTAAGCTTTATGTTTGACTTAGCATGCTAACGGTAGCATATTACGGTGAATAGGTAAAACGGCTTCCTTCTACGATGTATTTAGAAACCCATTTATTCACGTACAGATCCATTAAACCAATAAAACAGCATGGTTAAACTTTAAATAGATGAATAAATTACTTACAAGTTTATCCGCTGCTCTCGACGTGCATCCTTCTTAACTTTTATGTCCTGACCCGCAAAGCATTATGGTCTATATCTACCGATTGAGTGACCATCAGATGTACACTACTTTTTTCGTACCACGTGACATGTTTCTAGGGCCCCATATAGGGGGCGAAAAAATGTAGTGAACGTTTCGAACAAGACTACAAAATGGCTGACTCACTATATAGTGCCCTATATAGGGAACGAGTGAACATTTCGAACACAGCCCATGTATAGAGTTTTAGGCCTCTGTTAATATGGGTACTTGTAATTTAAAACAAGACATTTTTGTTTAAAACATTTTGATTTATTACAGACTAAAAGGCACTGGTTGAAAGGGTCAGGAATCCAGCAGGAGTTGGATAAAAAATAGTCCCACGCAGGGATCTACACGAGTTTCAGAGCTTTGGGACGTAAATGACAAACACAGAATTACCAATCGTCTGCTGTAAAGAATCTTCAGTAAACTAGATGTAGATCATCTCAGTTTTCTAGAGGTTTTATACAGTGCTTTGAATAAGTATTTGCCCCCTCACAGATTTATTCTGTTTTTGTCTGTTTTGTCACACCTAAAGGTTTCAGATCAGCAAACAAACTTCAGTATCAAAGATAACCCGAGTACATCTAAAACATGGTAAAAACAGACAATCCAACAATGGGCAACAAGACAGGAGGGTTTAAATACATGGAGGTCAATCAAGATAACAAGGAGCAGGTGTGGACAATAACTAATTAGTGGGAGGGTGAGAGCAGGAGCATGGAGGAAACACAGGGGCATGAAAACTAAACCCAAAACCTGGGCACTAGAACAAATAAACATGAACCATGACAGTAAACTAAACATCCATCCATCCATCCATTTTCTGTAGCCGCTTATTCCTCCACAGAGGGTCGCGGGGCAGCTGGTGCCTATCTCCAGCGGTCAAGGGGCGAGAGGCGGGGGACACCCTGGACGGGTCGCCAGTCCATCGCAGGGCCACACAGAGACGAACGAGACAAACAACCACACACCCACTCACACCTAAGGACAATTTACCAGCCCAATTAGCCTGACAGTCATGTCTTTGGACTGTGGGAGGAAACCGGAGTACCCGGAGGAAACCCACGCATGCACGGGGAGAACATGCAAACTCCACGCAGAGAGGCCGCAGAGCCGGGACGCGAACCCACGACCTCCTTGCTGCGAGGCAACAGTGCTAACCAGCTGCGCCACCATGCAGCCCTAAACTAAACATGACAAGATAAAATAATAACATGAGCAGGGAAAGCAGGGGGCATGAAAAAAAGACTAAATAAGGAAGCGAAATAAAACACAGGGGAAACTAGACTGACATGAATAAGAACAACGAACTAAGACCTGAATAATGACAAGATAACATAACTAGATAGAAAACAGGCATGATAAATAAAATATAATAAACACAAAACATGGACCCTACCTAAACCAAATGAACCTGAATCATGACATAGAGATCATGATTCAGCAATCATATATATCTATGTACATTTACACGTTAACATGGGTGCACAATGGAGCTTAGTGGCCAAAAGGAACAGGAAAGAACACACTATTGTTGGTGCTCATTTACCGTTTATCTGCACTTGTTTATATATAGCTACTGAGGCCACAGTGGTTTTCTCACTGAAGAGAAGAATTTACATGCATTTATCTGCTTGATGTGTGATGACACGATGTTCAGCTTGTTTGTACTGATTATTATTTCAATATTATTATTATTTGAAATTAATGAACAGGACATTTCTAACCCTGTCGGTCAAAAATCTTGCACAACCTCTGAGTAAAAGACTATTATAGTTGGTTATATTGTGAAAAAAATGTGATATTAGATGCCAAGGTTAAAGCTGTGAAAATATATGATTTTTGTGTCACAATAGGCTTTATGCACAGAGTACTTAGTAGAACTTCCGGTTTAAAATTACCTCGCGGGACCATTTCCGGTTCCATTTGAAACGTGAAGATTTCCAGAGTTAGAGTGCATTTCCAGCTAAAGATATTGTTTATAATCAAAACGAGTAATAGTATAGTATAGTACAGTATGATATATATATTATAGCACTAAGAAATGAAGCCATCATATAAGTATCAGCGGACGGGAAGCCTCGACAGCTGAACACTGCTGTGTTCCGTTGTGTACCACATCAGCTGAATATAATTCATCAGTCCGTTTCCACACATTTCCACTGAATAAATAACTACAAAAAGGAAGGATTGTGAACTTAAGAAGAGAAAACGTGATCATTTCTAACCACACCGTGTCTGCAGTCCACACTTTGCAGCACAGTAGTCAAAGAGCCGAGTGGA
>SSNR01000120.1:153696-177897 GCA_006937965.1 Callopanchax toddi | reverse complement strand
CAGACAAAAGACATTTTTAAAAATGCTGGGAGGAAGACTATTTTTTTTACAGATATCAATGGTAAAGCGTTCTGCCTTATTTGTAACCAGTCCGTTGCTGTACTCAAGAAGTATAATATTCCTTGCCACTACGAGACAAAGCACGCAGGATTTTCTCTATGCTGAGGTGATGCCCGAAAGAAAAAGACCAGGGAGCTGCTAGCACTACATATGATTACAAATAACAAAGACAGTTTGTTCTAAATGCCTATATGTGACTTATATGTTATATTTTGATTAATGTTCTTTAAACAGAAAGGATGGTTAAATAACTGCAAAATGAATAAAAGTAGTGTTCTATACTTCATCATTAGTATTTGTATTTTGCGTAAATACTACATTCGGCCCGCGGCTCTCTGATAGATTTTCATTTTGGCCCTCTGAGGGAAAAAGTTTTGGCACCCCTGGTTTATAGCATTTAAATAAAAACACATTAAACACCAGAAACATTGTTCTTCTATTTATTTAAAAATGCACAATACATCTTACATTTAAACTTTACAAATTTAACTTTCCGAGCAGATAAAGAAATGTATAAAACATCATAATTGGCCACTAACAGATAAAGTTCCATTCAACGGTTTCTGCCTAATCCTCATCCCGCCTCCTTCAACATAATCTGATTAGAAACCGAGTCGCGCTGTTTCCTTCTTTATGTGTTCATTAGCTTCAGTGTGTGTGTGTGTGTGTGTGCAGCCATGTTTTTTTATATGAGACAGAGGACAACAGAGATTAGCAGAAAACATTATTTTTTTCTAGTATTAACTGTTACACTTATTGGCTTCTTGACTCTGTCATGAGCTTTACCCACAATGCCTGTGTTTTACTCGCCGGTACCAAAGAACCTGCACTTGGGCCTGGCCTACATGGGAGGGTGTGTGTTCACAAACAACAGGACAGCAGACCGTGACTTCACCAGGGAGCAGGAGGATGCATCTGCTTTGTTTTGGTCTCTTCTAGTCAAACTCAGTCAGATAGATGGTGTTTTCCCTTCCTTTACAGTATTTGTTGTGCAGCATGCTTGGTTTTTGCTTTACACAGGAGAAAATGTCTCATATGGGATGATTTAGGGGAATATTTTCTGCATAAAATCAGTTTGTACTGTTATTAATTTTTGGAAAAGATCAACTTTGTGTCAGAGCTGAGATGTTTGGGGACAAAAGTGAGGATTTTGATGTTCTCAAACACTGTAAAAGAGTAGCAAAATAAGTTATATATGTTTTAAAAAGGGGCTGCATGGTGGTGCAGTTGGTTAGCAATGTTGCCTCGCAGCAAGGAGGTCGTGGGTTCACATCCCAGCTCTGCAGCCTCTCTGCGTGGAGTTTGCATGTTCTCCCCGTGCGTGCGTGGGTTTCCTCTGGGTGCTCCAGTTTCCTCCCACAGTCCAAAGACATGACTGTCAGGCTAATTGGGCTGGTAAATTGTCCTTAGGTGTGAGTGGGTGTGTGGTTGCTTGTCTCATTCGTCTCTGTGTGGCCCTGCAATGGACTGGCAACCTGTCCAGGGTGTCCCCCACCCCTCGCCCCCCAACCGCTGGAGATAGGCACCAGCTGCCCCACGACCCCCCGTGGAGGAATAAGCGGCTACAGAAAATGGATGGATGGATGGATGTTTTAAAAAGTCACATCTGAGCTCCTGTGAGCTCAGTGGCACCTCCAACCTTTAGTTCTCACACACAGTGAGCGCCCTCTGGTGATGCTAAAGCACCACTACATGCTAAACTTCATCCAAGTTCAGGTAGAGACTAAAGAATCTGCTGGATGATAAACTAAGTGTTCTGATTTTGGTGTCCCAGCCCAAAATGATCAGACTCATGAAGCCACACGTTGAAGCCCAGTCACCACAAAGACTCTGGTCTCAGACTGATGCTACATGCATAGGATGAAAGAGCTATTTTATTAACTCAAAGACTTTCATATCTGTCAAACCTCTTGACTTGAGCAGAAAGCAGGAATTGAACCTTTAGATCTTCAGTCTAACTCTCCCTACTGAGCTCCTCCAGCCTGGGAGGAGACCTCTGAACTCACACATGATGACATCATTCTGCATCAGAACTTCAGCATCTTTCAACTGGAGGAACTTTGATGGTTTCTTCCTGTTTGACCTTGGTGTCTTCAATGGTTTCATCTTTAGTTTCATCCTGTAGCAGAACGATGGACCAAGGAGCTGCAGGAGGACATTTTGAACTGATCGCATTTTCTTTTGAACTCTTTGCTCTAAAGTCTCATTAACAACATGGTTTGGCTCAGTTTCTGCTAAACAGCTCTTTCATCCTATGCATGTAACATTAGTCTGAGACCAGAGTCTGTGTGGCGACTGGGCTCTGAACCTCCAAACAGCAGTGCTGATGTCAGACGCCTCTCAGTGGGATGAAGTTTGTCTGAGTCAAACGTTAGAAAGTTGTTCATCTGGATCAGCTGCTTTGGATTCAAGAGACTGGATCTTCTGATTGGACAGGATCTTGGACAGCTGTCGCCCTCTAGTGGCTGAACGTTCACAGGTTGAAAGCATCAACACCGTAAAGCTTGTATCTGTAGTTTGTCTCCATCTGCAGTAGAACTCATCTCTATAAATACATCAGAACCAGGAAAACTCTAGAAATGAATCAGCTGATCAAAGTGAGCCCCAGTCTAAAGCCAGAGAGGAGAAGTGTCTCTTTAAGAGTTTCTGGAAGTGATGGATGTTCTGAACACATCCAACATGGAGAGGTAGGACGTTCCAGACGTAAGGGCAGGAACTGCTAATAGATGAGAGAAAAAGCAGAAGAGCAAAAGGAAGGAGAGTTAGACGGAGGTGAAGAGCAGCCGGAGGGACAGCAGCAGCACAACGGAGAGGAGGAGAGAGTGTGCACGTACAAGAGTGTGCACATACAGACTGCTAGGATCAGAGGACCTCCAGCTGGACCTCCTGGTCCCTCAGAACCACAGCTTTAACTACTTCCTGTTTCTATGGTCAGAAATGGAGACGTGTCATGAGGTCAGTAATAAACCAAATTCATTTTAAATGTTTATGATCAGAATTGTAGTTTGAACCTGATCAATGACAGGAAAATGTAGAAACTTTGATCAGTAACAGATTTAAATATCAAACACCTTCATAGGTTGGAGGTCAAACCTTTTAAAAGACTTCTCTTCACTAAATGACTCTGAGTTCAAAAAGCTTCTGTCAACTAAATCAATCAGCTGTTTGACCAAGGTGAAGCTCTGAGTCACACCAGACACACATCTGGTCCAGGACAGGTGTCTAAAGGGAACTCTAATCATCAGTTCTGTTCCATCAGAAGTCCAGAAGATCTTGGACTTGTAGCCTCTATTGATGCAGGTTGAGCTGCAGATCAGACAGACAGACGCAGAACACCAGGAAACTGTTTGTCTCTGTTATTAGTGTGAAAACTAAGAATCCACTAAGTGTTTCTTTGTCTCCATGCAGAGCAGAATGTAGAGCTCTAGCTGCTGCAGCTCAGGACACTTTAGACTTTCTCAGACTTTCAAGCAGCTCATAGTGAAACCTGGTGTTCAGACTGAAACCCTGATAGAAAAAGTCTGTGTGTTTCAATCTGTGGACTTATTTTATGGAACAGTGTTGAAGAAAAAAATCAAACAAAGGACAAACATGCTGCAATTCAACAAATGATACAAAGAAGTGATTGAGTCCAGATCCAGAAAAGAGGAAGAGTGATCTGTTCATGTGCTGTGGTGATATTAGACTGTAGTGTTATTTTACTCTGATGTTGTAGTACTTTGTGTTCTTGTTGTTTTGTGATGTTGTTGTACTCAGAGGTTGTTGTTTTCTGATTCTATTAAATAATTGCAGGAGTGTAAATTAATTTAGGGGTAGGTCAAATCAGCTGATTCTTCCCTTTTACAACTCATTTAGTTTATTGTGTTACTTTGAAATCATTAGAAAGTCTGAAATGTTAATGACAGTTTATTTTATTTTTTGCTATCATTATGTTTATTAGTGTCGTTTGTTGCTTTTTTCTTTGTGAATTCAGTGTTTTATTTAACCTAAGTCGAAATAAAAACAATCTAACAGAAACTTGTGATTTTCCGTGATGAGATGAATTCCTGTGTAGATCTCAGCGCTTCCAGCAGGGGGCAGTAATGATCAGAAACGTTTGTTTCCAGCCTCCAGTCTCAAACTTCCGGTTTAGTGAAACGAGCCGCTAGCAGAGTTAGCTTGTTGTGTTTTGCTGTGTGAGCTGAAGGTTTGAGTCTCTGCAGCAACAATGTCTGCAGTTCAGCATCTGAGAGAGTTTATCAGCGAGCGACTCGCTGCTGCTGCTGGAGAAATATTCTCAGAGTTTGATCAAACCATCGTCCAGTTGGAGGAAGAGATCCACCGTCAGCGCAGACTGCTGGAGCTCAACTGGAAACCACAAATCAAGCTCCACAGAATCGGTATGGAAGCAGCTAATGGGACTGATGTGTCTTTACTGAGGACAGAGTCTCAGGAAGGTCTTCTGGAACCTTCTTCTGTCGTCTTCTCTCTCTCTGTTCTCTGCAGGAGTTACTGCAGACTCCCTGCTCAGTTTCCGGTAAATAAACACAGAAGTAGCTTATTTAATGGTATTATAATGTTCAACTCCCTTAAAAACAACTCCACTGTTGTAATTCTTGGTGCTTTATTACTAAACAGACCACTGTTGGTCAAAGTCTGACCTAAACAAAGCAAAACTGGTCAAAATAAACCAGAAAATCACTTCACTTCCTCGTCTCTCCTCTCATAGTGATGTGACGTTCACGAACGAATCGAATCTTTTGAACAGCTCTTCACTGTGAACGAGGAGAACCCAGTTCTTGTAAACAATAGTTCATTTTTTGTATTAACTGTGACGTTTGAGGCCAGGAGGCAATATTCAATGACACCAAGTTGCTGGCTGAAACAGAACGGCTCTATTTAAACCAACATCAATGAGCATAGCAACACAAACCCATCAGTTCTATCTGGGAAGCTAATTAGCAATGCACATGTAGGTGTCGCAACAAAGAGTGTCCCCAACAGTGTTGGGAACGTTACTTTAAAAAAGTTATTAGTTATAGTTACTCACTACTTGTTCCAAAAAGTAACTGAGTTAGATACAGAATTATTCTACAATAAAAGTAACTAGTTACCAGAAAAGTAACTTTTTGAGTTACTGTAACAAAAAACCTGCTGCGGTTTATCAAAGAATTTGGTATTTTCTGAGCAGATTTCATGAGTAATTTGAAATGAGTAGAAGAAACATGTATTTGTGCATAACTTCCTATATTTATTGCACATCAACAGACATCAAAATGTTTATCCTGCACTTTAAGCACTTTCTTTGTGACAAAAGTAACGAGCTAAACAATATAAAGTGTATTTCAGTCTATAGCAAATTAAATCAAACTCTCACAACCTGAGACAACTGGTCAAATCACTTTCATTTGTTATAATTCTGTACATCTTGGTCTATTGTACCACAAATGTGTGGTCATGTTTGAAGTTCTGGTTGAATTGCGCATATCCTCAAGGAAATAATAAACACATTCAGTGAGTTTTGATCCCAGAAGACCCAGTGTTCATTTTCCATTTGCAATTCTGAGCCAGCCCAAATTGATTAGGATTAATTTCAAGATTCAAAACAGGAATTTCATAGAAATATTCTAGTAGAAACTGTAGCGTTTATAAACTGTGTTTATATGGTTTATAATTGGCACATACTTCTGTAAGTTCACTACTAGGTTTTGTAAGTTTTACACGGAGGAAACCCTCTGCTACTATCACCTTTTTAGTGTTTACAGGGATATCTAGGTTCGATTCTGATGTCACAGTGAGTAGATTATGCATTTAATATTGACAATAGAAATCTGAGACTAGATATTAGACTTCATTAATTTTATTAAGAAAGACATACGACAGATATCACAGATAAGAAAGAGGTAGTTAGCAGATAGTCAGCATTAAGTCATCCACGATGGTAAGGTGTTCTGAATTGAATCTTAAATAAGTTTTAGCAATCTGAGTCTCATGAGGTTTTAGGAGACTAGGGATTGTTACTTAATTTAGATTAAGGATTCTAATGGAGGGGAGCTAGTTACGGATGGATCAGTAACTAGTTTGAGTGAGCTAATGTTGTTAGCTTTTATCAAGAGGCCTTTAAGCTTTACCAGAGTCGTGGTTACTTAACTGCGTTCCCTGGATCGTCACTGTTGGGGGTCGGATGAGACGCGCGGAGGTGAGGTTTTCCCCCTCGGTCAGGATCAGACGGCTGCGGGGGTCGAGGACCGCCGGAGGCCACAGGTGTCGTCCGTGGATACGAGTTGAGATAACCCATCTCTAGCAGGGAGCATCTAGGCCTGGCATTCCCAGGACGGAGCGTCAGACTGAAGGTGTCTGACCTCAGGGGGAAGCCGGTTTCATCGGCTCAGACGGGCTGATGGACCGTCTCAGGGGGAGCCGGCAACTAGCGTCAGCTGTGTAGGGTTGACAGCTGAGAGGTCAGGTCTGGTCAGCGTCAGACCAGAACCGCCCTCCTTTCTCTTAGCTTGTTCAGCTTGTTTCTCATTGAACTGCACAGTCGCTTCCGGGGTCGGAAGTTAAGGGAATCTAAAAGGGGGACTTGGCCCAATGAGGAGTTATTAATGTCACGTGACTCAGACCGCTAACTCTTATTGGTTGTAGTAATGAGTGACGTGGTTGTCATAACCTTATATCAGTATGTATGTGAAATAATACTGAAGCAGATCAACATTCATTAATGCTGGAAGAAAATGCATTAATCATTTAAGACATTTCTGTAACAGATTAAAGTGTCATTTTAGGAAGAGACACCAAGAGTCTTTATTATTATTATTATTAGAGTCCGGTGGATTCTTCCGATACGACCGTGACCTTGGAGGAATGTTGATTCAGGTTAAAACATAATAACAGAGTCATTTTATTCCAAGTTATTGGGAAAAAAGATGGTTATTATTTGTGATGATCTAGAGGTCAAAGTTCAGAGGTAGTAACGCATTTGGGTTCGTTACAAAACATTATTTCACTTTACTTACAATAAAGCAACAAATATATGATTTGTTTGTAATATAATTCTGGTTAGTAAGGACTCTGACATTATAATGTGCTAAAAATATATTCCTAGACTTCAGAAATATACAAAAACTCATCAAACTGTTTTGAATTATTTTCTGGTTTTATTCTTGTTGCTATGGCAATGAAAATGGTACCATCAAAGATGGCTTTGCTCAAGTAGAATCACTAGATTGGAAAAATATGGAAACACGAATAGAAAGAAGCAATAGCAAAGCTGTGAATATCCCACTTCCTATTTAACCATCAAATATGGCACAGTTAAGGCAGTTCAGTGTCAATGTCTGATTTATGTTTCACATCTAGAAACAAAAATGGTCACATATACGACAGAGAAATAAAGTAGAACATATCGTATTAGCAGACCTATGGACCTAAAATACAGGAAACCATGTATCTCGTCCTAAATGTAATTGTCCTGCCAAGGGACCCTGCCTGCAGATGTAAAGTAGGTCTTCAGTTTGTCTCGGATTTCCTTGCCACCCATGGTGCTGTTGCAAGCTCTTCCAGGTTGAAGAGGGAGCATAGCTCCCAGTCCATCCCGTCTCCAGGTACCCCCCATAAAGCTGTGGTCAGCATCTTCAGAATCTATCAGTCACGTTTGATCTCGTGAAGTTCTGCGAGATTTCACATCTGATCTGGGAATGTTCGTGTGTGAAATCGGTTCGTGTGAGGTCACACCACACACTGTAGGATTAGAACGGTCAGTGTCCGCAATTTTTAAAGAAAAAATTCTCGCAACATGTGTGGTCTCTTATGATTTAAAATCGGCCAACAATTTGAAAATCCTGCTGTGTGAACCGGCCTTAACTGAACTGTGTGTGTTGTCCAGATCTCCCACAGCTTTATGTCTGGAAGGAGGAAGAGGTTGTGGCTAACCAGCAGCTCTGGAACCAGCAGAGGAAGTCCAGTTTGGAGCAGGAAGAAGCAGAACCTCCACAGATCAAAGAGGAACAAGATGAGCCAGAACCTTTGCAGATGATAGAAGATGAAGACTGTGTCAGTCAGGATGAGCAGCAGTTGGTACTGAAGCAGGAGACTGATCCATTCATGGTGACTCCTCCTTCTGAAGAAAGAGACTGCAGGAAACCAGAAGCAAACTGGGACCAAGGCCTTTCTCAGAACCCTCCTGAAGCTGAAAACCAGCATCAGGAAGGAAGCAAGAATGAAAAGTCAGAATCAAGCAGAGACCAAGAACTGAGACAAGATCAAAGATGTCAACAAACCAAGAGTCCCAGAGGAAATGCT
Source organism: Callopanchax toddi (assembly GCA_006937965.1). Lineage (NCBI taxonomy): Eukaryota > Metazoa > Chordata > Actinopteri > Cyprinodontiformes > Nothobranchiidae > Callopanchax > Callopanchax toddi. Next base: position 169,557 of record SSNR01000120.1, on the reverse strand, counting down.
GACAATCCCAAAGTAAAAAGGCCCCCAGAAACTCCCACAGGTAAGAAACCTTTCTCCTGTTAGACCTGTGTGAGAGTTAGATCTGAAGGGTCACTTGAACTAAACACATTAGAACTCACACAGGAGAGAAGCTGAGTTCTTGTAAATCTCAGATTGATGAGGTTGATGAAGATCAGAATCAGAATTATTTTTATTGCCAGAAAGACGGCGTCCTGTCGATCAGGAACTTGATTTGGTTACATAGTGAACCCTATGTAAGGAGGTCTGCAGTCTAAGCATCCTATCAGGAGCTCCCTTTACAGAAACGCTTCTACCTGGATATTTTCTGGGTAAATAGTCAATGATCTGGTCAAATAGAGCATTAATAGAAGACAGATTCACTATTTCATCCTCAAGTTGGCTGAACTTCGTAACCTTATTAGGAAGACAAGCGCTCTCTGTGAGATGACACCATGCAGGTCAAACAGTCTGCAGCCTGACCTTGATCAACCAGACTAAGTGTCAGAATCTATGTGAAGTCAGGTCTAGAACCCTGGAGTAAGAACCCACAGTCCCTGCTTCAAAGTTTCTGCTTTAGATAATGAGAACCACTTGTGGGATTGTAGGACTTTGATTTAAAACCTGCTCTTCTTTCTGTCTGAATAGTGAATGAATGTGTAAGGCTTTGTGTTGTCAGGTTGATTCAAAGCACACAGTTTAATCAGCTGTCTTTCAAATGTTCTCAGTGTCAACAGAAAATGTCTTTCTTTAAAGCAGGCGGGTCCAGTCCTGGTCCTGGAGGGCCGGTATCCTGCTGGTTTTACTGGTTTCTCTGCTTCAGCTCCTGATTTCAGGCTTGTTGTTTTGGATTAACAGCTGAATCTGTTCCCATGCATCATCTAGAGCAGTCATTCTCAAACTGTGGTACGCGTACCACTGGTGGTACGCGAGCGCCCCCTGGTGGTACGCGGAGGACCCAACTCATTTGTTTTTAATGAAATATTGGTGACTAAAATAGGGAACTTTTTTTTTAAATTAAGCGTTTGTAACGGGAGGTGGCCTAATTTGGGTATATTTTCACCACTATTAAAATATTTTTAGGCACGCGCCTTCTGACCGCGCAGAGCGGATTAAAATCCCAGCGAGCAGCAGCTGTGTGTAATGACGGGATCTCGCCTCGCCTTTTTCCGCTTATCTAGGTCCGGGTAGCGGGCCGGGAGCCCAGACCCCCCACTCCCCAGCCTCCTCCTCCACCACCCAACTTGTCTAAACCGCCTCAACTGGTTCTAGATCAGCGGTTCTACTCCGAGTCTCCAAACTCCAAATGTCCGAACTCATTCTGTCTCTAATAATCCCGACCGCCCTGCAGAGGAAACTCATTTCGGCCGCTTGTATCTGCGATCTCGTTCTTTCAGTCATTACGCAAAGGCCCGGCTCCAGTGGGAGAGGGAAGAGGGGGCGTTTTACACACATTGGGGGGCAGCTGGTCGGTGTTTGAGCGGGGGGTGGGGGGATTGTCACCGAGGTGGTGCGCTTCCATCGGTCCGCGGCGCGCGCCCGGTCCAACTAATGAGCGCTCCTCTACCGTGGAGCGCAGCGGGACTAGAGCTGCGCACATAACGCACTTGGGTTCGGACCTGATCCTTCAAGCTGATCAATACATCAATTCCATTTATTTTATTCCGCCTTTCTGACCAAAATGAACCACATTGAGTTTCGTGATTTGTTTGAAAACAGCTGATCTACAGGTTGCTTTGGTAACGAGGCAGCGTGGGGTGCATGACAGCTGGAGGAGAGAGAGAGTGCAGACCCAGAAAACTACTTGATGTTTGTTTTTTTGTAACACGACAGCTGACAGTCTTCCTGTTAGTAAATAAAACTCAGAGATTTGGAAAAACTGACTTTTTGTGTGAAAGACCATTACAATATTGTTAAAATGAATGAAAAGTAAATAATGTTGAAAATGTCATTATCATATTTTTTTTATTAATAAGTGACAGATAAAAATGGATTATGACTGGATTTTTTTGTACCCTGTCAGTCAAATTATGAAAATGTCTAGCGAGACCTCTGATTCCAGTTAAAAACAGTCAAATTGTGCATTATTTAAAGGTCCAACATCATGGTGGTACTTGAAGATCCTACATAGGTTTTAGGTGGTACTCGGGTAAAAATGTTTGAGAACCACTGATCTAGAGCCAGAATCCTGTTTAGAATAGTTTCTGTTAGTCTGATCTGGATTTGGACTTTACCAAGTAAAGCTGTCATGAAACTGGATTCTAAACCCCAGGAAAATGTTCAATCCCATTTTTCTAACACACTGACTCACCTTAGGAGGGTCTGAATGTTTGTTTGTCTTAAAGCTGTAGTACCTGTATGTAGGGCTGCCACGATTAGTCGATTAGTCACGATTACGTCGACTATTAAAATCGTCAACAACGACTTTAGTAGTCGACGCGCCGTTTGTTAATATTTTAAAGCTGTTTTTCACTGCCTTGTCTGCCGTCCTTTCGTCCGGCCCCTTTCTGAGCAGCCACAACCTGGAGCAATCCGTTTTTTCTTGCATCCAGCAGCTCCCCTGTGATTGACCTGGTTATATTGAACTATTCCACTGGGCTGTTAGACCCGACAACGAGGTGTTGCATCTCCGCCAGATCCAGAGCACAAAGTCCGGCGGAGATGCAACACCTCGTTGTCAGGTCATGCTGCGAGCGTGTCCGCGGAGCTTCGTACGGTGCTCCTGGTCCGACTCCGGCGCACTTTTGTGCTGTGGGTCCACGAAGCAAAGCTCTGTTTGGGTCCGGCAGAGCTTTGTGCTCTGGGTCTGCAGAGCTACGTGCTGCGGGTCCACGAAGCGCCCAGGGTTTCCCCCAGTGCTTTGTACCCCCGCCAGGCACAGAATCCAAGTGATTGCCCAAGAGGAAAGCTAACCGCGGCTAACAGCTGCTAATGGCGGCTAATGCTACGAAGCAAAGTGGGCTAGTTCGGCTTTCTCTAATAGGCCCTGTCTCAATACTCGCCCTTCCACCCTAGGGTCTTCAGTGAAGTGCACTTGGTAGAAGTGCACAGAAGGGTTCGAGTGTGTAGTGAACAAGTGCGCACTTAACTGCAGCATTTGGGACAGCGATCAGGTCACGTGTCTCCGCGGCTTCAAATGAGGTTTTTTCCAAACCTTTATTTACACCAAAAAAGTCCAAACTCTCAATGGGAGACAACAACTGTTCAATACAACAAAATAGAACCTAGAACAAGCATTACAAGGTCTGTCAGCTGGTATGAACTGTTTGAGCATCAACATGTGAATATATAAGGCTTTACTGATCTAATGTAACACACATTACTTAAAAGGACAAATATTTCTTTAGACTTTATCCTTAAATAGATTTTTCATAAACACTAGAGATGTGATGAATGAATTCAATTTTTAAATCATTTATGGAGGGTTTCTTGTTTTTCATTTACATTTATGAATATGATATTTACCCATATTACAATATTACATAAAATAAAAAGATCTTTTGACAAACTTATGTATAAAATCTGTACTGCTGTCATTTCTTCTGTTTTTATTCTCATCCAATCCATCAAGTTCTGACAGAATTTAGCCAGAGTTTGAGGAGGAAAAAAAGATGATCAGTTCTTTCATCGTCCTTACAGCAGAATCCACAGAAAGGCTCCACCTCAAACCTGAATCTCTTTCTAAACATTGCTGCAGCTGGGTAGAATCCTTTAATGATTTTAAATGACATTTCTTTAACTTTGGGGAGAACAGGCCACTTTAAAAGCTTCGTATGTATTTGTTATTTGTTATCCTATTGTTATTTTTGTGTTACTCTTCAAAATGGAGCAGCCAGTTGCTGTTTCTGCTGTTTTGCTGCTCAAAATAATTTTTGAAACAGCAACAAGTAATCATTTTGAGCAAAATAAAGTGGAGGAACCGCTACCTTCTCGCGAGATTCTAATGCAGCAATGACTTATGGGTAATACCCTTGGCTGAAGTCCGCTCCGATGCAGACTTCGGCGAAGTGCGTAACGAGAGTAAAAAAGGGGGCGGGGATATGGTCCGGAGTCTCCACCCAGGAGAATCGGGACACCCTAAGCACTTGCGCACCTCAGCGGGAACGCACAACTGAGGGGCGCGAGGGTGCAAGTGCGAGTATTGGGATTGGGCCATAGACTCACTGTCTCTCGTTGTAGTCCGTATGACAGAAAAAACAAACGCAAATTTTATTATAACTGGGGCAGCATGGGCAGCTCTGTAGGGAAAATTTGTTTAGCAACAGGATGTTGCTGGTGTTACGTTGTTAAAAGTCCCCCCATCGAGATGCGTTCCTCCACCAGTTCAGCAGCTCGCGCTGTAACACCGGTTTGACACTCGCTCCGATTGGGTCACCTGTCGTTGTGTTCTCGGGTCAGACGCTTCACTCACACCACCTGTTGGTGGAGGTCAGAGGGTCTGGTCTCCTCTCTTCTGTGGCTATAATGTAGCTTCCTGCTATCAGCATGTAAATGACTGTAAAGAGCTTGTAGTCCATGACTTAGAAAAATTATAGAAGTATAAACACATTTACATACTATTTATGTTTTATACAGACTTTGTAAGACCAAACTAGAACAGAGGGAGAATTTTTATTTTTTATACTTTAAGACTGAACACCAAATAAAATAAAACTATTGCGTGCAGGTGCAATAAACTGTACCTTTTATGTCCAATGTAGACAATGCAGAGAAATATATCCAGAAAAAAGTTTAGTTTGTTAGTTAACCAGCATGGCAATGTTTTGGTTTTTACAAGTCCGACAAACACCAAACAACAGTCGTTTGCAAAATAAGCAAAGAATCAATTAAACCCAGTCTGGTAACACAACCAACGTGTTTTAGCATTTAGTTGCTCAAAGCTGCAGGAATATGAGCCGAGTCGCCCCGGTAAGGATCCGCGTCTGGAGGAAAAATCCTCTGAATGATCTACCGCAAACCAAACTGGGATAAACACGACCTTGTTAGCAGAGATGGTAGCAGCAACAGGTAAACCTCCGATAGAACACAATGATGTCGAACCAGTAACAAGACGAGAGACAATATTCAAGTTTGATTGAGCGATGTTGGGACCTGTAACACAACTAAGTTGGTATGTCGGCAGCTCCCACAACAAAACGCTCTCCTTTTATTGGGTCACAAAACAGGTCAAAGTTCATTTCATCGTTCTCTGATTGGTCAGCGAGTTAACACCATTACTTCCTGTTTGCAACCTTTCACAATAAAAGCTTAATTACATGTTACAATATTTACATCAATTAAAACATCAGAGCATCTTGTGTCAATGCTCAACAGACCTGAACCCGAAGTGACCTGAAGAAAATGAAGCCCGAACACGAGACCCAGACCCGAACCACGAGCCGAGCCGACACACACAAATGTGCCGAAGCTGAGTTGTTGTTTTTTTTTATGGAAGATAAAAAAACAGCTGATCGCTGGGTGGCTCAGCTGTTTGTTTTCCCCTGGTTCAAATACAGGATCTTTAATCACTCAGTCAATCATGTCCCAAAAATAATAAAACCAACGACGCTTCACCGTCGAACACAGAAGGAGGGAGGACGAGGAGGCTTTCGTCGCACAGCGCTGTATCTAATGAACCATCAACTCTTTTCTTCATCTGAACTTACCAAACTGTATAGTTTTGTCAGAATGGAATTCAACATTCTTTATTTTTATAATTATGACACTAGGTTTTGTCGCTCCTCTCTCTGTTTTTCGACTCATCCTAATCAATTAACTTAATTATTCAGCTGACCCAACCATCGATTTGGTTAAAATGTTTGAATAAAAGGTTAAATTAAATTCAGTTTTTGTTTGTTCCTTATTTTATGTATTCTTTCATAAATGTAGTTCATTAAGGAATAGCATTAAATGGCCAGGGCTTCACTTTTCTACTCTTTTTTTTTTTTTTTTCATATTTTCAATAATATTGATTATCGATCAATATGAAAACATTTTTATTGATAGGCTTTTTAAAATATCGTTCAGCCCTAGTCACCAGTGGGTGTGGTCCTTACTGTAGATAGACACTTCACCCAACTTGCCTGTGTGACTGTTGGTGGTGGTCAGAAGGGCCGATGGCACAGAATGTAGCCTCACTTCTGTCAGACTGCCCCAGGGCAGCTGTGACTACAGACATCTGTCGTAGTTTACCACCACCGGTGTAAATGTGTGCATGAAAGAATAATGGAGCATCTGTCAAAGTGCTTTGAGTGTCTTGAAAGGCGCTATATAAATCCAATCCATTATTATTATTATTCAAAATGACCAAAATATCTCTTTAAACTAGGGATGCACTGAAATTAAAAACGAAAAACAATGGTTTGAGTCTGACTCGGGTCCAGTCAGGGCTGGATTGGGATGGAAAAACGTTGTGGAAGCCCAACATGATCTACAAGTGATGTCCGATTTCTGTCCGGGGCTCTTGAGGGCTGTAGGCCATGTCAAGCGTGTGTATGCCATCTGTCACTCGGAGCCACGCACCGCTCCAGCACTCTGCAGCAGGAGGAGCAAAATGCAAAGACCCGCTGTGAGGGCAACTCATTGCAGTCCGGACCAGCTCAAAATTACAAGCATAGATAATGAAATATGTCCACACCACAAACGTGCTGGCTCTTAAAGCCTGAAACACACCAAAGGTGGATGCACCGTGGTTTTGGCGATTCACAGGACCCGTGACGTGGCGCAGTGCTGATGTCTCCAGTGTGTTTGAGGCATAAGGCTGAAACACACCAAAGACATCAGCGCTGTGCCACGGATGCACCACGGTTTTGGCAAGTCTTCTACTCTCACAGGTCCCGTTTCTGAAGCGGTGTGCCATAGAATGTTGCTTGCAAAACCGCCTTTATCCTTTTCTCACATGCTGGCTGCGCTGTTTGCTCGTGACATCATGCATTTCGGCCGTGTTATTTCGGTGATTTGGGTCACTTTTGGCCAAAAATCTTTGGTGACCGAAATTTCGGTGCATCCTTACTTTAAACTAAAGTGTTCCTTCTTTATTCTCTCATTAATGAACTTTTTTTCTTGTCTGTTTTTCTGTTTAGATCTTCCACAGCATCATGTCTGGAAAGAGGAGGATGTTCTGACTGACCAGCAGCTCTGGAACCAGGAGAGGAACTCCAGTTTGCATCAAAATGATCTAGAACCTGCAGTGATGCAAGGTAACCAAGAAGAAACAGAACCTAAACAGATCAAGGAGGATCAGCAGGAACTTTGTATCAGTCAGGGTGAGCAGCAGTTTGCACTGAAGCAGGAGACTGATACCTTTACAATGACTCCTTCTGAAGGAAGAGACGGCAGTGAACCAGAAGCAAACAGGGACCAGCCCCTTTCTCAGAAGTCTGCTGAAGCTGACATCCAGAGCCAGGAAAGAAGCAGAAATAAAGACGATGAATCAAACAAAGATGAAGAACGGAGACACAAGAAAAGACGTCCACGAACCAAAAATCACAGGAAAGATGTAGACAGTCTAGAACTTAAAGGTCACACAGGTGAGAAGTCATTCGCATGTAAGACCTGTGGGAAAAGTTTCAGGCAAAAGGGAAATTTAACTGTCCACATGAGAATTCATACAGGTGAGAAGTCCTATAAATGTAAAACTTGTGGGAAATGTTTCTCTCAAAGAAGTAACTTAACTCGTCACATGACAACTCACACAGGTGAGAAGCCTTTCTCTTGTAAGACCTGTGGGAAATGTTTCTCTCAAAGGGATTTAAGTTTCCACATGAGAACTCACACAGGTGAGAAGCCATATTCATGTAAAACTTGTGGGAAATGTTTCTCTCAAAGTAGTGCCTTAACTAGTCACATGAGAACTCACACAGGTGAGAAGTCCTATAAATGTAAAACTTGTGGGAAATGTTTCTCTCAAAATAGTAACTTAACTAGTCACATGAAAACTCACACAGATGAGAAGCCATATTCATGTAAAACTTGTGGTAAATGTTTCTCTCAAAAGGGTACCTTAACTCGTCACATGACAACTCACACAGGTGAGAAGCCTTTCTCATGTAAGACCTGTGGAAAATGTTTCTCTCAAGGGGATTTAAGTTTCCACATGAGAACTCACACAGGTGAGAAGCCATATTCATGTAAAACTTGTGGAAAATGTTTCTCTCAAAGTGGTACCTTAACTAGTCACATGAGAACTCACACAGGTGAGAAGCCATATTCATGTAAAACTTGTGGGAAATGTTTCTCTCAGAATAGTAACTTAACTAGTCACATGAGAACTCACAGGTGAGAAGCCATTTGAATATTAGTTCTGTTGAGAAAGATTTCATTCCAGATAATTTTTAACTGCTCATAAGAGAGTTCACACTTGAGCATTTAATAATTAAAATTCAGTTGGTAAATATTTCTCTTCCTAAAGTAACTCAACTGAACACATGAAAACTCACAGATCAGATGGTTTAATCCCACCAGCCTTTTCTCAGACGTTGGGGAACATTAAAGGGCATCTTTCAAGTTCTTTTTTATGACAGAAAAAACATTAACTAAGGCAGTAAAAATAACTTTGGTTATCCTTCCTGGTTTCCAGATAGCTAGAAAGTGTTTAAAAATAAAAAGTTGAGGGAAGAAATCACGCTTCCCCCAATAACGCACAGTTTAGGAGTCACGTGATGCATGACATATGCAGAGGAAAACGATAGAGCTACACAGAGAAAGACGAGTGAGTTAGTAGCTCAGGTAAAACGTTGTTTAAAGATGGTCATAATCTATTTTTACTTATCACTTATCAATTAAAAAATTATAATAATGACATTTTCAGCAGCATTATTTAATTCCATTTAAAAACATTGTTAATTGTTCCTCGACTGTTTCATCCTCCACTGCGGTTCGGAGAACCTGAGTGTTTAATTAAGCTGCAGAGGATCGCGTGGTTCTGATGTTAGTTGATCTTACACTGGACCCAGTTCAGCTCATAAATCCAGACTGATTGAGAATAAACCAGCTGATCATCAAATCCTCATCTGGAGACCTCTAATAACTCCCCCTGTCTGTGGAGCGCAGCGCAACGAGCGCATCCATTACGCACGAGTGCCTCTGACTCTGACTGCAGCATTCATATGTCTCAGTTCAGATCATAAATCCAAACTGATCTAGAGAATAAACCAGCTTGGTTCAATGCTCTCAAGTTTTTTTGAACTGTGGTGTTACCCGCTCCGGACTTTGACGGGTTGCTCCCCGTCTAGAGTCCGGAGCGCTGCTCATTACGCGCGAGTGCCTCTGAGTGCAGTATTCATATGTCTCATAACTACACAGCTGATCACAATATTGCATCAATAAGTGCAGTTATACCATTCGAAGACATGAACAGACTGTGATTTAACTCCTAAATGTGAGATTTTTGTTCAAATTCTCTTTTTTATTCGGTTCCGAGACTGTGGAGGGTGACAGTTGGTCTTGTGTGCGTGCATGTTGTGTGTGTGTGAGCGAATGAGCAGGTTTACAAATGAGGCCCCAGCCAGTGTCTGTCAGCGGTCACGGAGCGAGAAACGGCTCTCAGCCCGACAGTCTGCTGTAGCGACTTGCCAATACAGCGAGGTCTGATGGCACGCGTGCACACACTCTCACACACACACAAGTGTGTGATTTTAATTCGTCAAAATGACGAAAAACAATCAGATAGCACAGCAAAAACCGGGTTGACTCGCTGGGCGATACCACCGGTACCGCAGAAATCCTGGAACCGTAACATTTAAATTGTTTTAGTACAGACATGGTACCGAAGAACCAGGTTTTTTGACAACACTACTGCCTGGTCAGTTATGTACAAGCTGGCATTTTCAACACATTGCTATTTATATTGCTAAACTACCAGTTAACCAGTATAGTGCTGAAACTTTGTGTAGCATTGATAGCGTTAGCTACTGTGGTCAAGCCTGCAGTGTGGTGGAAGTTGTTTAATTGCCCAGAAAATTATTTCCCGGGGGATAAATACAATCCAAGTACATCTATGAGCACGGAAAATAAAGTAAACAGACCGTACCAATTTAAGTTTTGAAGACGGTTGATATCTTCTTCATCGTTAGCTCCACCATCTGCGTTTAGATCAGCTGGAAGCTCGTCGGGTTCTAACTCTGACTCGAAAATGTACGGCTCAACTCCTAAATCTTGGTTTACCTGATAATCACTGTCTTCATCAGAATAAAATTCCATAGCAGATCATTCTGACTGACTAGCAGAGGTTTCAGATGCTACATCAAATTCGAATGAAGTCTTCTCTTCCATTGTTTGGGATGGCTACAATCCGGCAGACGTGAATGTTTATTACCTTTGTTTGCTCCCCGAAAGCGATGGCCTGGGAACGTGTTCCTCTGTATATGTCACTTCCGGTTTTCCGAAGACTGTGTTGTTTTCAGACGGATTTGCTAGAGAGCCAAGTTAGAGCAGTAATATCACCTTTTCCATTTAAATATCACCCCTTTTTTCAGCGAATATATAAAGTTTAGACTTGTTACAACATAAGGGCTTCAACGTGTGTTTAATGTGGAAGATGCCCTTTAAAGCTCCCAGTTCAGAAGTTGGAGTCTGTCGTTCGTCAGTGGTTGCTATCAGTTATTTAAATCCTAAAGAATCCAGTGTTGAAAAAGGTAGTGAGCAGCTTCACTTATTATCTACTTGAGGTGAAGTCATGACCATTCAGTTCTACAACCGTATGACATTTAATCATAGATTTCAGAAGAGTTGACTTCCCTGGTTTGCAGAAGATCCTTTAAAATTTCTAGGATAAGAGTTGAAATATGTTCTCATTGAGGTTTTCCACCAAAGTTCAGAACAGTTACGGTGTTTTGTTTTCTAAATTGTATGAAAATGTAGAAATCATTTTAAAATCCTGACTCTAACTTTCAGGGCCCTACATGGTCACCTTTAAAAAGCAGTTTAAGACCCAATTATTTAAAACTGCTTTTAACTAAATATTTTATGTTATCTATTTTTTGATTGTGTATGATTCTGTTTTTTGTGAAGCACTTTGTGACTTTTGTCTGTGAAAGGTACTGTATAAATAAACTTTACTTACTTACTGAATGTATTTCTGACATTGTTGGATTCATTGATCATTCCTCTTGAATAGTTCTGATCCATGTTTGTATTTCATCTCAAAGATGACTCTGACTGATTCAGTCTACTGGTTGTACAGCAAGACACTGACAGATTGTTGTATTGAGGGCTGCTGTCTCCTGGAGTAGAACGCACCAGAGGAACTGATCCCAGATAGAGATGAAGACAGAGCTGTTTCGTTCACTTTAAACAGACATTAAACATTTCAGTAGACTTGTTTTGAGAATAAATGTCTGTTATTTTGATGAATCCTGTTTCTTTTCTCACATCCAGAAATAAAGACTCCGTTGATTCAAAGCTTCCAGGTGGTTTCTTTGTCCCTCCTGGCATAGGTGGCTCCAGGGGGGAGCTAGGGGGCGCTATAGCTCCCCCTGGATTAGTCATTGCACCCCCATAGCACCCCCAAGAAAATAATTAGAATTTTTAAAAATCCTAACTTGTGATTTTGGTCATATTTGACCTACAAAATAGTTTTATAATAAATATAAATTAAAAAGTCTTTCGTAATTATCAATTATTGATAATTTAACAAATTGACACATAACACATTAATGCAAGGGTATTAAAACCACAGCCACAGGTTGAGGGCTAACATACAGAGTAAGTAGAATGATTGTGCTAATTGTAAACATGAATGTAACATGCAAAACTATTAAATCACATGGAATTTTTCAAATATTTGGTCAGGCTTGAATGTTTTGTGGAGCAGAGGTCTCCACCGCTGCTCCTCAAGGCTCATTGTCCTGCAGATTTTTCCAGCTCCGACACCTGATTTAGAAGAACAAGTCATGAACAGGTTTCTGCAGAACTTGATGACATGCTGAGCAGGTCATTCAGTCATTTTAATCAAGTGTGTTGGAGCAGGGAAATCTCGAAAACCTGCAGGACAGTAGGCCTTGAGGGTTGTAGACCCTCTGTTGTAGAGAACAGATGGGTCACATGACCACTTATTTCAGCACCTTCAATAAAACATTAAGCTTCCACATAGCACCTGCTGAAAAAAAGTTCTGGAGCCGCCACTGCCTCCTGGTCTCTGCAGACCAGGACTCTGTTCAGACTTCCCATCATCCTTTATGGTTTCTATATCCTGATGGATTTAGAGAACACGTCTCATTTGTCCACCTTTCATTGAAATTTGACACTGAGACACCAAAACAGTAGAATCTAATGGAGGATTGATTTTTCAGTGACAGAGAAAGAAGCTTGCCCTCTGTAGAGGCTACAGAAGCTTCCCTGTGTCGCCATCTAGTGGCCACAAAGGAAAGTTGACTTGTCAGATTTCTAAAGAGGGAGGAAGTTGTTGCTCAGTCAAATATTCAGAGCTGTTTCAAAACTCTCCAACCTTGAATGTGTTTGAGTCATTAGTGTAAACATGAAGGGTTGACTCCACTGATTCCTCAGGGATCAAATGGTTTGCAGCTACTTCTATGAGTCGTGTGTTTCATTGAACACACTAATGTCCAATCAGCCACGTCTCCAAAAGGTTCTCAAACTTTTTTACCTGAGTACCACCTAAAACCTATGTAGGATCTTCAAGTACCACCTTTAAATAATGCACAAATTGACTGTTTTTATACTGGAGTCAGAGGTCTCGCCAGACAATTTTGTAACCTGTCATTTGACTGACAGGGTACAAAAATTCAGTCATAATTCATTTTTATCTGTCACTTATTAATAAAAAAAATATGATAATGACCTTTTCACCATTATTTACTTTTTATTCATTTTAACAATATTGTAATGTCTCTCATACAAAAAGTTAGTTTTTCCAAATTTTGTGGTTTTATTTACCAACAGGAAGACTGTTGGCTGTCACCGCGTTACAAAAAGCAAAAAGCATGTAGTTTTCTGGGTCTGGACGCTCGCTCCTCCAGCTGTCCTCCACGCTGCCTCGTTACCACAGCAACCCGTAGATCAGCTGTTTTCAAACAAATCAGGAAACTCAACAGGTGGATCAGGGCAGCGTCTGCAGGGATGCAGTGGTAAAGTCATGTAAAGTCGTGGTAAAGAACCAGAAAGCCTGGGTCTATTTACCGGTCGATCTACCTCCCAGTCCTCACCTGGTCATGAGCTCTGGGTAATGACTGAAAGAACCTGATCGCAGATACAAGTGGCCGAAATGAGTTTCCTCTGCAGGGCGGACGGGATTATTAGAGATAGGATGAGGGGCTCGGACATTTGGGAGAGACTCAGAGTAGAACCGCTGATCCAGAACCAGTTCATCAGAGTAGCATATGTTGTGGAACTCTAACCATAGATAATAGTTTAGACCTGAAAAATCTTTTAAAACATTGAGAAAACTTTGATACATAAAAACACGCTCCACATATCACCTTTAAGAATGCACAAAAACTTCAGCCACCGAAGAAAATGATATTAAAAAAAAAATAAGAATAGCACATAAGGTGTCATGCACAATGTTCACTTTCACCCACTCAGTGGCCAGAGAGCTGGACGCCATGGCAGAGCAGCAGCCAAAGGTTTTGAATTTGGCATCCACAATCTTCCCCTGGTCATCAACCTCCATCTGTCCAAAGTTCGGACTTTTATTTTGTTTTTGAAAATGGTAAGAACCAGGGACGATTCTAGGATTAGAGATTTCGGGGTGCTCAGCACCCAGAGAGCTGCCCAGCCAGGCGAGATAAATTTCACAGTTTTTCAACATTTTACACAATTTAAAATCAGACTTTTAGTTTATTTAAATGCTGAGCCAAAGCAAAAGTGGATTTGAATAAATAAATGCATATGGTGACCCTAATCTCTGGGGGAATACAACTCATTTTAATAGAGCATCTCCTGAACATCCACCTGAACAGCAGGGTGACCAGATCCAAACCAACACGATGCGGGACAAAGAGCATGTTGGTGGGAGACATGTTAAACGCTAAAGGAATTTCACAATTTAAACATTAAAATACACAAATTCAGTGCATATGCAGATTATCAACTACTACTACTACTAATATTAATATTTCATCAATTATTTATCTTCTTAAGGAAAAATAATCAATAATTTTGACACCTACCCAGGCCTCCCATGTGTTTTTCTACTGCACCACAGTTCAGTTGATGTTCTTAACTCAGTTTTTGCTCTCTGTCACTTATTTCTTCTCTTTGGGTTTAATGTATCCATGGAACAGAAGTAATCATAATAACAATATATACTAACCTGAAAGAGCAACTTCTCTCATTTCAAAAACCGTTTGAACTATTTTTTATAGCACAAATCATTGCGGAGTGCAGAAATGCTTCAAAGAGGAAGCGCTTGGTGTTAAAAGGTTAAGATAACTGCAGATAACGGGCAGTGTCTCAGTTTCTGTGGCATATGAAAACTAAGGTAAATGCGGGACAATCCTTCACAAAAACGAGACATCTGGTCCCCGAGGTGCCAGATCAGATTGGGGTGCAGTGTGCACATCTGGAACTGAACCGGACAGCACAGTGAATCGCTCCTGGCTCACATGCTCCCTACAGCGCAGCGAATCTGGGGAAGGAACAAACCATTTCCCAGGCGGGAGGTTTGCTGTATATTTGTTGTTAAAATATAACGTTTCAACCATATACTGTATAGTTTTTATATAATTACTAGTGTTTTAAAAAGAACATTAAGTTATAAAAAGTAAAAATCTCAACTTTTAGGGGTGCTATGATTCAATTTAGGGGTGCTGCACCACCCCTAAAAATTGACTATTTTGTATATATTTTGTGATCCTGATTTTGTGCCTGCTAATGTTTTATTCATCCGTCAACCTCTGAATAACAGATCTGAACTAGAGGCCGTTGTCCACTAAACAAAAGAACTTGCCCTGCCCTCTCTCCTCTTGACTTCTGCCAAACAGGTTGTCAGATTTAAAGTTATTCCCACCGATTTATAAAACACACTTACATTATTTCTTGTCTGACATCAGACTTACTATAATAAAGCTAAATGTTGTGTAAGTGTTACAGAAGCCCTAAATGGCAAGCGAGAATTTTGTTTTTATAAACAACAAAGAAAACCTTCAGTTCACATTTACAAGTCGACTCATTTAAAGCAGGTTGTCCTCAGATCACCTTCCATTAAACATCATCAAACGTCTAAATGATTTCAAAGTCTTTCCTTTGGCTCCTAGAATCCTCCATCATCACAAGAACATCCCACATCCAGAGAAAAGGTCACAGGTTGTTTCCCAGCAGCAGCTTGATCAGTCAGGTTCATTGTCCTCTGTGGATCTGAGGCTACCAGGTCAGAGTCTGTTACCATGGTGATAGACTCAGAGGCTCACTTCACTCTGTTTCTGGAGCAGAAAACCCTAAACTCAGGCATCATTTACCCAGAATCCTCCTCTGGTCCAAACTAGTCAGGATTCTATGGTTCTGGATCCAAACCAGCCTGGAACCAACAGGCTGACGGAACAGGATGCAGATTGAAATGAAGGGAACTGGTGACACAATCAGGACCTCTGACCTTAAAGGGATGTTTCAGTCATTCTATCAGTTACTGATCTCCAGTAAGGAACACACCCACTGGTGACATCACTCACAGTGGGCGGAGTCTCCACAAAGTCCTCCTGATGCGTTAGAACTCTATATGAGCTGTTTGTTAACCTCTACAAGTGAACATGGGAGCGGTTGTTTAGTTGGTTTCCAACCAAACAGCGTCTGAATGACTCTGCTACTGTAGGCGCTGCTGCAGCAGCTTCAACACCATCAACTAAACAAACGCTCTGATGTCACATGATGAGGAACGGTCCTCACTGGAGATCAATATCTGATAGAACATCACTTCCCTTTAAGTGTTTT
>SSNR01000120.1:114742-127242 GCA_006937965.1 Callopanchax toddi | reverse complement strand
GATCCTCTGCAGCTTAAACACTCTCAGGTTGTCCAGACCGCGAACCTCAGGGAACAATTACAGTATTATTTAAAAGGAATGAAATAATGCTGCTGAAAATGTTAGATTTTTAAAATTAATAAGTGACGGGTAAAAATACATTGACTGGATTTTTTTTTACTGTCAGTCAAAATGACGGAAATCTAAAAAGTCAAGCGCGACCTGATTTTCATGACGTTAATTCATGTTTTTGTGTTTTGCTTTGGTACCGAGAACCGTGGATTTTCACTGGTATTTGTACCAAATACTGACCTTTAAGTACTGTGACAACACTATTTAGCATAGTTTTTAGTATATACATATATATATACATATATATATATATATATATATATATATATATATAACTCCAGTGGTACTCAAAATATTTTGACAAGGTTGGCAGGTCTGTAATGATTGTGAACAACGTTTTAGCCAGAAGTCACATTTAGACACATGAGAATCCACACAGGTTCATTTAATGATTCCTGAAACACAAGAATCAACACTTAAACACTCTCTGGAGCGTGATTCTCTGGAGGAGGTGGGTGAGAGAAGGATGCTGGTGAAGCTGACCTCCATCCTAGAGAACTCCTCTCATCTGCTGCCCATGAAGGCTCTGAGCAGCTCCTTCAGTGGCAGATTGAAACTTCCACAATGTAAAACGGCTCAAGCTGATTTATAGACTGGATTTTCTTTATTCTCACTTTTTTCAATGAATGTGGATGGTTAAAAACTTTCATTTGCACTTTTCAAACATTACTGCTAGGAAATTCAAATGATTGTGATCAAAGTTTTAAACTAAATGTTAACAGGAGCAGCTGTTTGTCACATTGATGAAATAATGAGTGTTTCTGTATTCAGTCAAAGCAAAACAATAAAGTCTGCTGTCTGTATTTGTTCTAGTAAACCCACTTCTTTGCTTTGGCTTTTAGTACAGGTTGATTTATGTGGTTTTATGAGTTTTATGATGTTTGATTTTACTCATAAACTTTGCGGTCATTTTAAATTGTTTTGCTCATGGTTTTATCCTTTTATTCATCTTTTATCTTTATTTTTACCTGTCTTTGATGAAGCTGTTTATATACAGCATTTGGGTTGCTTGAGTAGTAACAGATGTGTTCTGCTCACCGTTTATTATGATTTTTTTATCATTTTTAATTGATTTTATCTGTTTTATGTAGTTGTTTTTATCATGTACATCACTTTGGGTTGCGTGAGCAACAGTAAATGTGCTCTATAAATAAAATTGACCTTGACCTTGAATGATCACCAGCTTTCTAACTCCACCACACACTGACTTGTTAAAGTGCTTCTGACTCCCTGAATGTTTCAGTTCAGTTTCCCTCTTCGATCATTTCCTCCTTTCCTCTCTCAAACACTGATGATCTGATCAGGAAGTCCGTTGTTTCTTGATGCTGTTTTCAATGGACCCAAGTCAGTAAATGTCAGAAGTCCTGATTTCATCCAGAGTTCATTTGTCTCCTACTGGATGGATTCATCTGATGGAGCTTTTCTACATGGGATTGATTGTTTGCTTATTACTTCTCCGTGTGTTTCTACACACTTCTGAACAAGAAGTCAAACTAGAAAGTTCCTGGAGAAACTTCAAGAGGGTCTGCTACTGGTCACCAGGGTGCTCATTTATAAAACTTTGCGTAGAATCCTTACTAAAACTTGCTTAAGCTCAGCCAAACAATTTTAGGTACGCAAATTCCATTTCCGATTTATAAAACCCTGCGGACGCACAGATCCACGCAATTCTGCTTTATAAATCGATGTCAGACCTAGAACTGTGCTCAGCTGTTTTTGGGTCAGAACCCTCCTACACACCCACATTCTGACATATACGGTCAATGCAAAGTACCTCATGAATAATTACATATGCATAAGCCGGTGGGTTTCTGGCTTTTAACAGTAAATCGTGACAACGGAGAGGTTTAGGAAGTGTGATTTCACAGAGGCTGAAACTCGAGGTGCTTGTGGTGAAGTGGATGGACGGAAAAATGTTTTATTAGGTGGTGAAATGTGACGAATTACGAACACGGAAGTGCTCCGAGAGACGTCTCGCTGCAGCGCGTCTGCTGTCAGACTGACAGAGAGATCGTGAAGATCTAAGAAACGTTTAATGACAACACTTAATTTAATCCAAAGGGGAAGACATGTCATGTTGTTCATCCTATTAAACAGTCAACCTGCTGGATAAAATAATCGCTGGTTGAAACCCGAGAACGGCCGGTGACACCGGGTTTTACTGGTTCTGATGGTTCTGTTGATCTAATACTGGACCCAGTTGATCCATAGGATGCTCTAATGAATCTATCAGCTGATCGATCGTCCAGTCATTGTCTAGAAATCTCTAAAAACTCTCTCCCATTCATCCGGAGTCTGACTACTGGCTGAGCTGCAGCGCATTATGCACAAGTGTCACTGCAGGATTCCTAAGTCTCAGAAATCACAATTAATGCACCAATAAGTGCAGTTTGTTATATAATCTGAAGATGACTGGATGAACATAATGGGATATTTTTCGAAAATGCGACATATTTTCATTCAGATTTAAATTTTTATTCTTTTTAGAGACGGATTGTTGGTTCTGTGTGCGCGAGGGTCTACAAGTCTTAAATTGTGTCATAAATTCAACATTTTTCATCTCACCTGCTGCTCTGACTGGTTTCACATCTCCAACATGTGCTTACGCAAGGTCTAAAGTTTGCTTAGAGTTGCGCACATTTTCCCGTTACGTTTTCTTTTATAAATCCCAAATTTTGCGTAAAAAGTGACCTACGCAACTTTTTGGCCCATTTTGTGCGTAAGCAAGTTTTATAAATGAGCACCCTGGTCCTGGATCTGGTCCATTAGCATTGTATTAAAGCCGCATTCTGGAGGATTTCATCAAGAGAGCAGTTTTTGAATCTAGCGTCCAAAGGCTCCTCCTCAAAACATCTCGACACGCGCGTCCGGTCGCATGTGCGCGCGTGCACACGGTGCATATACGTTGCGGGCATGAACTGTACAGCTCAGTGTGTAGGGTTTAATCACTCACAGTTCACAATCTTATTCCAACAACACTACGAGGGTCTGAAGAGCCCTCTCTGTCCCTGCTGCTTCTGATATTAGCTCTGTTAGCAGAGAGCTGCTGCTGGACTCTGAAGCTGAACTTGACTCGGCCCTGGATGAACTTTCTGACCAAAATAAACGCATAATCCTGTCAAGCCTTGCCATTCTGTGAGGTGAAAGGTTTAAAAATAAAAATAAATCCATCTTTAGCTGGAGAATGGGTAGGTTTTTAGTAGAAATGAGCCGTGAGGCTGAGACGCAAACAGAGAAACACACGGAGCGTCCTGTACGACAGCGCCCCCTACTGGTACAGGTTTGGTCGATGCGCGTGCATGTTGAGAGAATGCAGACATTTGAATTTCATTGGCTGAAAAATGTCGGCGGCAAGAAATAATGGAAAGGGGTCTCTAGGAGGAAGGAGGGTCTTCATCAGAATGACAGATGTTGTGGAACTCAACCCATAGATCATAGTTTAGACCTGAAATATCATTTAAAACATTTAGAAAACTTTGATACAGAGAAAAATGCTCCAGAGAGCCGCTTTAAACACAGCTGTGACTGGGTCTGGTCCTGATCCTGGACTCAGTGGTTTCATGTCTCATCTTTCTGATCCTATCAGCGCTCCCCGAAAGGCGTGAAATGAAAACGACTTGATGAATCCCAGAGGGAAGCAGAATTCTTCCACTTCCTGCTTTAGGTTTGTTGAAAGAATCAGTTCTGAAGGATCTTCTGGAGCTGGACGTGAAGAAAGCTTGGACTGAAGACACTCTGTTGTAGAATGATTGTCTTGTGAAGAGGAAGAAGTCTGCTGATGGAGTTCTCTGGGATTTAGCTGCTTGGTTGTTCAGGTCCCTGAAAAACTTCTTCCACAGGGCTGATGGTTTGAGTCCAGTTTGGATTAAAAACCAAGCAGAAACTGAAAATGGGTCGAAGCTCTTAAAGTGTCAGATTTAAAGGATGTCTTTTTGTAGACGTTTGACTTGTTGACCTGTACATTGGTTTTGTGCTAATCTAGAAGAACTTGCCTCCAATTTGTCTGAAGGTGGGGATTGAAGCTGCAACTGTGTTGCTGAAAGGCAGCAGTTGTAGCCACTGCACCAGCAGTAGAGACCTGCTGAGGCTGAAATCCTGAAGAATATTTCATGTCAGGGCTCAAAGGTGGACACACGATGACTTTACAAGTCCACCAGGAGGTCTAAAGGTCTGTTACACTCCAACCATCTAATGAAAGAGTGAAAACTTCTATCACAACCAGTCTGAGTGTGAAGGGCCTCGGTGGTGTGGTGGGATTCTTCATGTTCACCAGTCTGAGAGGGACTGGTTCAAATCACACCTGCTAGAACCTGGATCAGAGGAACAGTCCCACAGTAGTGGGTCGGGTCAGGGAGGAGTCTGTGTCCAGGATGTCTGACATAAGCCGATGACGCCAATTCTGCCTTTAACTTACAGTGTGTAGGTTTAACTTTTCTGTGAAGATTTTATTGTCTTTAGTTTGAACATGAGGCTGAAGAATCCTGACACTTGTAGAGTTCAGACAGGCTGGGTTTGTAAGGACCGCTGAACTTGACTCCCTCTGATCCACTGTTTGAATCGGCTGTTAGCTGTGTGTAACAAGAAACATTAAAACCTGTTAAAATGACCTAAAAACCCATCAGACCTGAGTCACAAACCCAAGAACCAGGAGAGCAGACGAGCTCCGAGCTCATTTTAACAGCTTGGTTTCTCAATATGAGCAGAATGACACTGATAGGTAAATAAACTAATATTAGCCAAAGCATTTAAAGACCTGTGAACAAGTTACTAAAGTTTAGTCACAAAACTAGAAGAACAATGTTAAATTAAAACATTAGATCTGTTTCTGATCAAGTTTAACTCCAGGTTTCAGGATGTAAATCAACCTCTGATGTTAAATAAAGTTACCAATAAGAAACGTGTTTAATTAAACTATTTTAACACTAAAACACATTGATCTGTTAGAACTTCAGCAGAGCTTTTTCTCCCTTTAACCGTTTTCAAAGGCTCACCCTGTTTTAATAATTAGTTCATTTTATTATCCTCATTACAACATGCAGGGCTCTGCATCAGGTTTCTGGTTAGTAAAACTACTTTGGGGTGTTTTAACATTAGTATTTATTTATTGTGTACAGTATTTATTATTTCAAAACACAGGACATAAATCACCAAGAACAAGGTTCTCAGTTACAAACATTTGAATTGAAACAGGCAGAAAAAATAATTCTATTGTGATGTTTTTCAGTTTTAGGTGGTCAACAATATAATAAACATGTCCAATTTAAATGAACAGAACAAAGTGTTAGTTGTTGTAGGAAAGAATCAGGAATTCTTTGTAGATACGAGACACAAAGAGGTCTGACATGTTTGCCTTAATTAAAAGAAAAAGGAATTTTATTGGCTGACTGTTTTCTGGTTTCTTGGTCTTGACAATAAATTTGACTCCAACAGTCAATTTCCCACGTCTCTCTGTTATGCTTGACCTGATGTTGCGTTCACTGACTCTGATCCTGACTCCGATATAAGAGTTACTATCGATTTAATCGCAGAAACATCGTTGGTTGTTGATAATTTCCCCCTTCAGGTTTAATTATTTTATTTATTTGACATTGCGTGATGGCCTGATAAAAGGGGTCCGCGGGCCGTAGCTGTACAGCCTGGAGGTCGGAGGTTCCCCACTCCTGCTATATTAAACACCATGAACCATCAAAACAACAGTCTGGCAGTGCATGTGCTTTCAGCATCAAATGACAATAAAGTAGAATAACAACAGTGCATATTATTATCAATACATCAGAGATTATGACAGCTGAATACGTCTGTTTTTGTGGATTCTGGCAAAGCATTCCACAAAACTATATGAACAAACTGATTGACAGCTCTGGTGGGGGTGGCCAATCAGATTTCAAGGGTGGCAAGTGCCACCCCTGTGGCCCCGCCCCTGCAAGCATTCCGTAGTCCTGTGGTTAGCCATGGATGATTTTTATATTTACAACTTCTATTAATGACTTTGATTGGACAGTTCTTATTGCAGAGTGATTTGAAAGTGTCAATGAATGTACTATATGCCATGTCCACGTCATTCTCCCTATAAACAGTATCCCAGTCATGTGACATCAAGTCATTTTTAAATGCAGTAATTGTTTCATCGGGTTGTAATCTCTTGTAGATATCCTTCCCTGATTTTCTTTGGGACGGACTTTTCATAACCCATTAGGTAAGTGGTCAATGTCATTTATCAGTATGACATTTACCATATTTAGTTCAACATAATTCATGATATTGTCTATTAAGGTAGCACAGTGTGTCATAATCCTTGTTGGTCTTGTGATCTTTGGAAACAGGGTTAAACTAAACATCAGATCCAAGAATCCTTCAGTTCATGCAGTTTTGACTTCATCAGATCTGTTAAAGTCCCCAGTGAAAATATCTTGTTGGCCTGTTTTTAAATACATCTTCTCTATACAGTTTTTAAATGGTCCATATCAGTTCCTGGTGCTCTATATATACACAACTAACTAATATATTCACTCTATTCTCCAGTTTATTCTCAATTGTTAAACTCTCCATCACGTCATCTATTGTCAGGCTTAATATTACATTTCTGTCCACATTCAGAGCTGCCCCTCCTCCATTCTAACATTGTCTATGTTGAATGTCCATCTGATGAATGAACGGTTTTCTGTCCTGCAGTTAAACTGTGAAAAGTCCGTCTGGAGCAGGAGAGCAGCGTTCTGCCTGACTGGGGACTTTCAGAGCGCTGACATGAATAGTCACATTAAACCACATGTCCTGTCATGGTTTGTTTAAAGTCATTTTAGACTCAACATTTTGCTAATGAATCCTAAAATGTGAAAACAAGCATCAAACTTCTCGGCTTTGGATTCACTTGGTTAAACCAGTAAATATACAGATGATGCTCTGGAATATAGCAGCATTTCATACCTGCACCTGTTGCAGAGCGATCTTTCTCTCAGCTGATTCAAACCAAACTGATCCTGCTGGTTGTTCTGAAGCAGCGTTCATGTAGAGCTTTAATCAGCTCTTCTGCTGCCGTCAGCTAAATGCAGCTAAAAAAAACGTTCTCAGGGCAGATCTCAGGAGAAATGCAGGTTTTGGTGCCTCTTAGTGGTTTGTTCATCACCCACCTGTAAAACAGGTACAACCAGAAGTGATGTTTAAGGGGGAACTGGTTCACTTCACTATTAGCTGTTTAGTAAGTAAAGTTTATTTATAATAAAGCACCTTTCACAGATAAATATCACTTAGCGCTGTACAACATGGTGCTGGACCAGGAGCTGTCGGCACATTCTGAAGAATTTGCTCATTTAGGAGCTGAAGACCCACAACCAAACAATTCAGAGCCGACTGCAACTACTAGCATGCTATTAGGTACCACGCTAAGCTAATGCTAAAGGAGTATCGCCGGATCAGGAAAACAGCTGGGCTGTTTACAAATTGTTTATGCCCACTTATCTAGCTCTGAGGAATATGGCAATAGACAACAAATAACTTCCCGGTGGAGTATCCCTGTAACGCTCAGTACTCAGGTCATACCTCCTCTCACAAAAATAAAATAACCTGACTCCAGATTTGTTCTAAAGTTGTATCTTCCTTAAATTGTAGCTGAGGGTTCCTGCTCTGAGTCCTCACTGCTGCTGGTCCAGGGTGCTGACACGACTCCCTTCTCCATCTTTGTAAGGAAAAATCCAAGAGCCATTCATTATTCCAGCTGTTCACATTTAGTAATGGAGTTTTTTTTTAATGCACTGGCTCTGCTCAGACTGACAGAAAAAAGGGGGGGGGTCGTTGTGGTCCACATTGCTGCGTTTTTGTGAGCATCAGGAGGCCAGATGAGCTGCATGATGGATTATTTATTTATCAAGCTCGTCCTGAACATCAGCAATAACTGAACGGGCCGATACGTCCTCCCGGTGCTCCTGATTACCAGTCCGCCACTGGAGCTGACTTCAACATTTACATGGTTTACACAGATGAAACTGTTGGCAAAAGTCTGCCCTCTGGTGGTCATTTACAGGAAGTACAAAAACAACCAAACAGCAGCTCCTCCATCCTCTGACTGTCAGGACTGCTGGCTTTTCTGTGCTCCCTTACAATCACAGACTAAAGCTCTACAGACCCAACCTTCTGAGCTCCGTTTCAGTCGTGTGTGTTTGAATCTGGATGATTCCAGCAGAGCTGCTGCTTCAGCTCCACCCGTCTGTTCAACTATTTTAAACAGAACACCTGGTTTGTTCTGGAGCAGGGTGAAGGCTCGGTCTAATTCCTGGATGCTGCCACTGTCCGGCACCTTAAAGCAGATCAAAGCAACAGTGGAGGTTATTTCTCTGCAGATGAAGAATGCAGCAACACAACAATCCTTCACTTTAGAGCAACAAGCTGAGAGCCACACAGAGGACTGACCAGACCACTAGATAGTTTATTATGGTCTGTCTTCACTTCGCCAGCTTTACCGCCTTCTCTACTTGGAGATTTTGGATGAAAACATTCAGATATTTTTACTTTGACCTCCAGTAGGTTTTTGTCTTCAAAGCAAAACATTTTAATATCAAAGTTTTCTGATTCTGTAAAACCTCAAATATCAGAGTTCAGTTTTTAGAGACTAATAACCAGTTACACCAGCAGGGGCAGAGTAGAGCTGTTCCGTTGAATTCATTTGATTTCTAAAGCACCAGTTCACAACACAAGTCATCGGAGAGTTTGTTAGGTTGAAATCCAAAGAAAAGGAAAGTGAATCAAGAAGCCTGGAGGAAAACAAACAGACAAACAAAGCAGAGGCTGCTGTTGACCTTTAAACTCTGAGGCTGCCTGATGAAGAGAGGAGGCTTTGAAATAGACCTGAAACAGCTGAGTGACTCTCTAAGACACAGCCTCAGATCCACAGAGGACAATGAACCTCACCGATCAACCTGCTGCTGGGCAAACATCTTTGTCCTCCAGCAGTCTGAGCCAGGAGGACACTATGGGACTGATCAGAGAGGAAAGTCCTAACCCCAGTCTGAAAAGGAGACATTGGTGTCTGACTCACAGATGGAAACTGGAAGCTGCTTCCAGCCTGGAGACTTTCTACAGACCAGGAGCTGCTCCTCTTCTTCACTGACTGATGAAACTCTCACTCATTCATTAGTTCTTCTCTCTCCAGCTGGAAGTGAGGATCTTTCTGAACGTGAGCCTAAATATGAAGCAGTGTGTGTGGAGGAGAGGATGTGTGAGTCCTGATGATCAGGGAGGTTGAACGTCCCAGTCCACCCTGTGGACTGATGGAGAACTGCAGCCAATGTTTCCATTCGAGCTCAGAGGTTGAGGTCAGATTCCAGAAAGCAGTCAGCCTGTGGAGAGTTTGGACTTTAAGCATCATTCCTGTCAGTGGATGTGATGGAAATGTTCTGAGAATGAAATGAAGGAAATGTTGAGAAAAGCTTTGAGGAACAAAAACACATGAAAGGATTTTTCTAAAGCTGAAGCTGAATTCAGCGTAGGAACTAAAAAAGGATGAAAAAGTTTCTTCTGAAGGTCCCCAGAGCCCAGCTGATCTCCACCTGTTGATCATCCTACAGACAGGAACCAGCTGCTTCAAAACCCACCAATCACAGACATCCTGACTCCATCAGGTCACATGATCAACACCAGCTTCACAGCTGGAATTCAGGAAGCAGATTCATGGAGCTGGAGTGGATTATTGCTGCTGCTGCTGAGAGAAAAACGTCTCATCAACATTTAGGATTGATTTGACATCAAACTGAAATCAGGTTTCAACAATGAAATCAGCTGCAGGTTGAAACAGGTGGAACAATCTGAAGACTTAGGATTCAAAACCTCCCTGAGTTCCTTTGACAATCAGCGGATCCTCTGGAGGTTCCTTGAAGGTGAATTAGAGCTCCATCAGATCACAGTTTGAACTCCATCACCTTCTAAACCAACGCAGGTGGAGCTGCAACCTGAGACCACCAGAGTGTCCAGAGCAGACGTCCCCGTGGCTCCCAGCAGAACCACAGCTGGAACCTGGTGGCAGAAGCAGAAAGAAAAGGAGAACAGTCTGAAGGTTTTCAGAGAATCAGACCAAATGTCCTTTAGCTGCTGGCAGACTGCTGTTACTGCAGCGCGGCCCGTCGCTGCAGGGGGACCCATCAGTCCTAAAAAATAGAGACACATTTCACCTCTCTGGACGAACAAGAGGACAGGAAACAGGCAGGACACAGTCAGGACATCAGACACTTCCTGCTCTCAGTCCACACTCACAAGACAGGTCAGTGTCCTGCAGCAGATGGTCTTTCTAGCAGCTGGGACATGGAAGGAGACAGGGACAAGTTGTCCTGTTGGACACTAGGGATGGGTGATATGGCCTAAAAAATGTATCACAATAATTTCTGGTATTTATGGCGATAACGATAAATAATAATAGTCTTTTTTAGACTCTGTGGGAACCCTGCTCACACTGACTCGTTACCACAGCAACCCACAGATCAGCTGTTTTCAACCAAATCAGGAACATCAACATGAACGCCACAAAACATCACAAGTGGATCAGGGCAGCTTCTGCAGTGATGCAACGCTGAACTGGTGTGTCGTGGTAAAGAGGGAGGGAGCTGAACCAGAAAGCAAGGCTCTCTATTTACGTCCCAATCCTCACCTGGTCATGAGCTTTGGGTCATGATGACTGAAAGAACGAGATCGCTGATAACAGCAGCCGAAATGAGGTTCCTCCACAGGGTGGCCAGGCTCAGCCTTAGAGATAAGAGTGAGGAGCTCGGACATTCGGGAGACATGGAGCAGAACCGCTGCTCCGGAACCAGTTGAGGTGGTCCTGTCAGGTGGTGGAGGAGTCTGGGGAGTGGGCAGTCTAGGATTTCCTACTTGGGATGCTGCTCCCGGCACGCTACCTGGACTAGGATAAGCGGAAGAAGGCGTGGCAAGATTCTGTCATTACACACATCTGCTGCTCGCTGTCATTTCTGCGCGGTCAGATGGTGCGTGCCCACACACACACACACACACACACACACACACACACACACACACACACACACACACAAACAGGTGTGTGAATTGTAATCTGTCAAAATGACAGACGGCCTTAAGATTTGTCCGTCCAAGTTTAAAAAAAAAAAACTGTAAATGACAAAAAACATTCGGTTAACGCGACCCCTGATATATTTTATGTATATGTAATATCATAAGCTAGACTTTTTCAGCTTGCGCAAAAAAAACAGAATAACTAGAATAACAAACAGGAATCGAAAGGTAGAAATCAATTCAGAAACTTTAAAGGAAACCCTACAGCTGTTCTCTCAGTTTTGACTGCAAATGAACTCTTCCTAGATTCACTAAACTTGGCACTGTCCTGTAGATGAACGCTACAACAACAAACGTCAGCACTGCTCATTCTACTAAACAACAAACCTTAGACGTGTGCAGCTTCAACTCAGTGTTTATTAACATGTAAGTTGTCTTATATTGACAGTTAAACTGTTTCCCTATAAGTGTTGGTCTTGTGTTTCAGCAGTCGATAAATGACCTCTGACTAGTGTTGTCACCAGTGTTGGTCAAGTTACTTTGAAAAAGTAATTAGTTACTAATTACTGATTACTTCACCAAAAAAGTAATCCAGTTACTTTACTTATTACTTTACTTAGTTACTTTTCAAAAACGTGTCCAATCTGAATAGCTATAAATCAACAGACCTAATTCTATTCTTTCTGCATCCATCACATCAAACTGAATCAAATCAGTCTCTTTTCAAAACTTGTTTTATTAGTTCTGATCTTTAACTTTATGCTCATTTCTCGCTCTCTCTCGCTCTCGCCTTCCTCCGCTTCTCCGGGTCCGGGTCGCGGGGGCAGCATTCTAAGTCGGGCAGCCCAGGCCACCTTCTCCCCGGCCAAGTCCACCAGCTCCTCAGCTGGGACGCCCAGGAGTTCCCAGGCCAAACTGAAGATGTATTTCCTCCAGCTTGTCCTGGGTCGACCTGGGGGCCTCCTGCCGGCAGGACATGCCCAGAACACCTCCCGAGGGAGGCGTCCAGGAGGCATCCTTACCAGATGCCCGAACCACCTCAACTGGCTCCTTTCGATATGGAGGAGCAGCGACTCTACTCCGAGTCTCTCCCGGATGTCCGAGCTTCTTACCCTATCCCTAAGGCTGAGCCCGGCCACCCTGCGGAGGAAACTCATTTCGGCCGCTTGTATCCGCGATCTCGTTCTTTCGGTCACTACCCAAAGCTCATGACCATAGGTGAGGATTGGGACGTAGACCGACCGGTAAATCGAGAGCCTTGCTTTCTGGCTCAGCTCTCTCTTTACCACAACAGACCGGTTCAGCGTCCGCATCACTGCAGACGCTGCCCCAATCCGCCTGTCGATCTCCCGCTCCCTCCTTCCCTCACTCGTGAA
>SSNR01000120.1:83393-105546 GCA_006937965.1 Callopanchax toddi | reverse complement strand
TTTTTTAACCGCCGTTCCGCGGCACATTAGTGTGCCGTGAGAGATCGTCAGGTGTGCCGCGGGAACTTATTCAAATTCACCTGTTGGTTTAAAAAATATTTTTTGAAAACTAATAAATTATTATCTGCTAATAATATTCCATTATCGCGCGTCTGTGCCAGCCATCACCAAATGGCAGACTCCGGTTCTGTTTGGAGTCAGACCGCGCAGCAAATCTAAGACTTGGACCTACAGGGTGGGCACTTTGGGGAGACACGCAGCGCGCTGTGAGACGCTACCCGCTCGGGACCGGCACGCCTCCTCCCCCGACCCGAACCTGGTCAGTGGTTCGACTTGGTCCGGCGAGGAGGAGGAGGGGGAGACAAGCGGTCACAGAGGTCAGGAGAACCAGTCCTGGACTGGCTCTGTTTCCTGGTGGAGCAGCAGCAGTCCCAACATTTTTAAATTCATACTTGGATCTGCCATCCATAAAACCAGATCAGCGGTCCACGGACACTGGGTTGGGTCGTCATCATGTCGCTTTGTTCCTACGTGACGCACATTTGGCAAAAAAGAAAAAAAAAGTGGGAGTAAACCCCCTCAGCATCACTGGTTTTTTAACGGTCTGAGAGGCTCACTGGTTTTTTCTCCAGTGTCTCCTCTCTTTGACTGAAGGTCCCGTTATTCTGATCACCTGTCAGACCGCTGAGGAACAGCTGATCTCGCGCATGTCATCATAATGAGAGCGCACGTCACAGCTGTGTTTCTCAGCAGAACTGATGACTTAAAATTTAACAAATCAAACAATATCACCTGTAAACTAAATGTAATCCTTTACTGTCAGGAGATGAGAAGGTTTCTACAGTAAAACTATTAAAACAGAGTGAGCCTTAGAAAACAGCTGCAGTCCT
The DNA here is from genome assembly GCA_006937965.1 of Callopanchax toddi. Classification (NCBI taxonomy): domain Eukaryota; kingdom Metazoa; phylum Chordata; class Actinopteri; order Cyprinodontiformes; family Nothobranchiidae; genus Callopanchax; species Callopanchax toddi. Next base: position 104,656 of record SSNR01000120.1, on the reverse strand, counting down.
GACAGATTAATTTGTTTTAGTGTTAAAATTGTTTGATTGGACCAAATTCATCTGATAACTTTATACTGCTCCTCGAACAATGAGGATGGGTCAAATGCAGAGATGAATTTCCCCAAGGGGATCAATAAAGGATCAATTATTATTATTATTATTATTATCATCAACCATCAATGAGCTCAGACAGTTCTGACAGCAGAACACATGAGGCTGGGTCCTCATCAGGGTCTCATGCACATCCATTTTATTGATGAGAGATCTCACGCTGCCCATGATGAAGCAATGGTTTAAACTTCCTCTTTCTCCACTTTGCTCCTGCTCTACATCCATGTCTCCTCCTCCTCTTGAACTCATCAGGGATTTGGGCTCACAGTTTTGGTATTCTCCTCTCTCACCTGGCTCCATCACATCCACCATGCAGTTGGGATTACATTAAAAACTGACTCTCATAAGGTTTGATCTGCTCTGGACTTACATTCTGAAATTTATCTGGAAAATAAAACACAATGAGTGGCACAAAGTACAGAAGATGATTATTTTCAATTTTATAGCTGGAAAAAGCCTCATGTTGGTGATAGATTCAAATCAGGATTTAGCTTCAGCCATGTGTCCCAAAAACTGCCCTCAATAATTCCTCCTTTCTTAAATGACAAGGTTTTTCAGGGTGAAGTCACTTTTCATCCCTCAGATCCCTCACACTCTTCAACAATCCTCTGTAGGTGGGGAGTTCGAGGCTTTCTGACCTTGGAGGTCATTTGCTTCTATTGAACGCTTTCAAAACTGCAACTGGATGACAACAGCAGCAACTCCAGCCGGAGGTCAACGGGGGTCGATGACCTCTCACACACAGAGCGAAGAGGTGGAAAGAGAGCATGCAATAACCCAATAGGTCAAATGACAGGTTTCAAAAACTAACATGCTTGTTTCAAAATTAAAGCTTGAACCACATGGAAAACACAAACTAAACGTATATACAGTTAATACATTCCAGGTATGTTTTCTGTCTTGGTTCTGTGAGTGTAGTGTTTGGTCTAAAGATGCACTAAAAAATCAGCTGGTGATTGAAAACGGTGAATTTTCAGCAGGTGTGCAACTCAAATGAGATTATTTTCCCTGGTCTGTAAAAACACCATTAGCAAGCAGCAATTAAAATACCCAACATCCTCCCTGGTCTGTCAGCTCACGATTGCTAATCGCTAATTTAAGGTCAGGAAAACATCTTCAGTCTGGGAAGGTTTATATTATTCTGGAAAGCAAAAAATCTGCCAGTTATTTGAGACAAATCTGACTGAATCGAGGACCAGACAGGAGACTGAACCAGACACAAGACTGAGGACCAGACAGGAGACTGAACCAGACACAAGACTGGGGACCAGACAGGAGACTGAACCAGACACAAGACTGGGGACCAGACAGGAGACTGAACCAGACACAAGACTGGGNGACTTGTTTTAGATTAATATAAGGTAAATAAAGTGGGTCAGTGTGTGTCTGCAGATGAAGCTCAGTTTGATGGATGTCTTGTTTTTAAAGGTGGTGTTCCAGTGGAGCCACCAGCTCTTCACTGGATCTGACTGCTGCTGAATATCTGGATGGTTTTCATCTCCTGAAGGAAACTCATCTGATGGATCAAGCAGATCACCTGAATCCATTGCAATAATGTGCAGACTTACACAACATGCCACCACCTTGGGGACAAAAACTGGTTTTACCTCCAGCGCCTTAAAAATAAAGCCCTCCACCTCGTCTTCATTGATCCTGGTTGGATAACTGAACAGGCCTTGGCATGGTGGAAGTTTAATCTTCTTAGATGACCACAGGTTCCTGGTAAGGTGTGTTGACAACAGGGGGAGCAGGGTACCATCACCTCCAAGGAGGATGTATCAATGTGACAGTTAAAGCCTTTTGAAGGTTGATGGGATTAAAAACACTTGAGCATCGTGTATCAACTCAGAATACCCAAACAAAATGTCACCGGACCATCCTGTTGATCACAGACCGCCTGGAGGTGAACTAAAAACATCTTTCTGTTTAAACAGCAGGCTGCGTCTTGTGAGGGTAAAACTGGTGGTGACCCAGTGAGATGTTCAAATTCATTACTTATAACATCCAACTCATCGGCCTGGGGGAGTGAAATTATTTTCTCCACCAGCTTTATGATTTTATATACACCCTGTGAATGTCATGCTCAGTTCGTGGGATGTCAAAAGCTCGTGACACAACTCTGTAGGAGAGTCAACCTATTAGAACACTAGTAGCTCAAGTTCAAGTCCCCAACAAGAGCTCCCATGGTGCTCAGCTCTCAGCATGGCAGACAACTTGTTCAGGGTTGGTCTGTCTGGTCTGTAGTCAGGCTTCATGTCAGTGAATCCATTAAAAACATTGTGAGGAGTGACAGTACCTCACTGAAGCTCTGCTCTGTAATAGAAAGTGTGGTAAAAAATAAAAACAACTTCTCTTCTGTGTCATTATCATTTCTTTGCTTTATTAATACAGGGTTTATACAGGAAACCTAGAACTGAATTTACTACCTTTTACTACCTTTTTTACTACCTCAACAACATTTTTTACTACCAACACATCACGCAGCGGCCCTTTTTTTGGGGGTGGGTAGGGTGGGGCGGCACTGACCCACGCAGCGCTGACTAAGACATCTGACACAAACATTCCAAACTCAGTTCTAGAGGACTTGGAACATAATGTCTTCTCTGGATATAGACAAAGTAAAATCACTTTTAGACTTCACAAGCCAGTGTTTTATTTTCAATTGTCGTGGTTTCTGAGTTCGAAGTTGCAGGAACGCTGCTCTGTGCATCGCCAAAAAAACAAAATATGGAGCTGCTCGCCCCATGTGCGAATCCACTGTTAGTGAACGCCGGATGTTCGGTGAGACTTGATCGCCGTATTAGGGTGGCCATTTCCACAACATCAAAAAGGAGGACATTTTTCGGCGATGACCAAAGAAAAAAACTATAACATAATATCAAACCCATTACATAGTATGATTGTTGTACTCTCCCAAAATATAAGGTTTTAAAAAAAATGTTGTTCTTCCCAGGCTGCTTCTGATAGGTTGGTCTGCCTGCATCAACCTCGTCAACATGGCTAATCTGATTAGGTTTGGGCTTTAACCAGTTACATTTCTGATATTTATTTGACACTTCATCCAATAATCTGTTACAAAAACATCTTATGGATGCATAATTGCATTTAGACTTTGTTATTTTTGTATCACTTTAATAAAATTTACAAATCAACACTAAAAAATATGAATGAAAAGGAGCAGAGACTTTAAAAAAATATTTTCTGTCCATTTTTATAAAACAAAATCATATTCCTTACCCCTCAGTTTGATTCATTTTTAAATATATTAATGATTTTGATTCTTTTATTTCTTTGCCAAGGTTGTTATATTATTTTACTCCATTTACAGAAATATTCAATTCTTTTTGGTTCTAAATTGAAGCTTTTTACAAACTTCACTTCCTTTCACATTATAACTAGTACTAACTTTTTCTTGAAACATTTTCTGAATATTACTCTCTTTGGACAATGTAATATTTTCAAGTCAACTAAATCATGTCAGTATTTTATATTTGATAAATAACAGGTTAGAGGGATCTATTACTGATGATCTTCAGGGCTCTTTTTATAAAATAAAAAACTAAGTTTCACTTGTTGATCACCAGATTTGCTTACTTTAGGTACATTAAATTTGTCATTAGAGACCATAGGTGTGATTATTAGTGGGGATTTATCTCCTCATTCAGTGCTTCTCCACCCTGGACCCCCTGGAGTGAAACTGGTGTGTATCTTAATTAGTGCCGTGGCGTGGACTCGCGTTTCTGGGACGCGCTGTGGCGGTCCCTGTCACTGTGTGAGTGACCTTACAGGCTACATGATTTTGAATCAAAATAACGGCGCGACATGGCACAGCTCTGAGGTCTCTGTTTTTTTCTCCGCTCCGGTTTCTGGTCGACCTGTTTCATGGTTCAGGTTTCAGCTGCAGCGCGAGTTCTCTATCCGGTCCAGGAGGAGGCATGTCTGGGGCGCAGCTGAGTGCGGAGAGCACCCCTAACGCACGCTGAGCAGAGCTCTCCGGGTTTTTTTTTTTTTACATTTCGTTTCTCTGGACCAGAGACTCTGGACCATGTGAAGAAAATAATTCAGCCAAAAGCCGGCGTCCGTCTCAAGGGCTCGCCGGACGGCGGACACGCCTCCTGAAAACTGGACAGTCCCTCCTAAAGCCGGACGTATGGCCACCCCCATTCCACGTCAAATTAATAGTTTTTCAGCACACCTGACAAAAAGCCTCTCGATCATTGCCCATGACTGGCTTTAGTCAGCCTTGAAATAATGGGTCGTCGAGCCACAGTTTGGAAAACTTACATTTTACCCATTGTTTGTGGTCGTACTTGCTATCTTCTACATGAGTTATCCTGACACCACGCATGCACAATAAAGCTGTTGTGCGCATGTGCAAGGCTATCAACAGCTTTCAGGGTTCTGCTGTCCTGTCAGCATGATAAAAAGCCAAGCGAATGGGGAAGGTTAAAATATTAAAATTTTGTGACAGAAATTTACTACCAAGTCGGAATTTTTTAACTACCAAATGCAGTAATTTACTACCTTTTAAGGGCCTTAATTTGAGCACATTTCATTTACTACCTTTTACCACCTTTTACTACCGCGCCGAAACCCTGTAATATTTATGAACTGTTATTGTTTAAAAGATTTGATTAAAATGGTGTTTTGACATCTAGGATCCTAATTAGAATGAAAAACATTTTTTTCTGACAGTTAATACTTTGAAATGGTAAAAAATAATTAAAATGTACAAGTTCTTAATCAAATGAGAACATGGTTTAATATTACTATAGCTACTAATTGACACATTTATATATGTGTCTGTACACAGACACACACACATATTACATACACATTAAATGTGTGTATAATATGGTGACATTTGGTTAAAATGTCAATTAGTAGCTATAGTAATATTTACCATATATATATGTGTGTGTGTTCACTTGTGAGACTGTCTGGTGAGAACTGTTTCTCACGTCTCAACCTATAAGTAGCTCTTCCCCTCTGTCTCAGGACGAGAATACAGAAAATAATATTTTATGGCCACAGCCATATTATAACTTCAAACTTTGAAAAATATTCATACTGAAGCTGCTATATACTGTAGCTAAATCTTAAAAGTGCATATGAGCTGACAGTTGTCATTATTGTACAATATTATTTATATTATATTATGTTATATTATATTATTATATATTATTCCAGCCTTGATTAAAGTTCTTACAACAGTCAGCGCTTGTACTGGGGGAAAAACATGCTAACAAAATAGCAACGGGTAAATAACGGGGTTTATTTCAAATCTGAAATGAAAAAATAATTTTCCAACTTCGTTTCAGCTGAAACAAACAAGAAACAAGTTGCCGTTTTCATCACCAGCTGTTTTTGACATGATTCATGCCTTTTTTTGTGCGACACGTCTCTCGGGGTCCGGCGCGAATTGATGACGCTGCTGCTTTTGAGTGGTGTTCGAAACGCCGAACACTGGGCAGTGCCCTAACCCATATATAGGGAACTATATAGGGAACGGAATGTATTGAGTGAGTGAGTGAGTGAGTGAGTGGACATTTCGAACACAGCCTATGTTTAAAGTTGGCTTTTCAATAAAACTTTGTCCACAATCACCACAACAAAATGGCCTCTGACCTTTGTGGATTTTCATGTGTCTGTTTAAAGTTGACATTTGTCTAAACCATTTTCCACAATCACCACAACAAAATGGTTTCTGACCTGTGTGGATACTCATGTGTTCAATTAAATTTGACTTGTGGCTAAACCGTTTTCCACAATTGCCACAACAAAATGGCTTCTGACCTGTGTGGATTCTCATGTGTCTGTTTAATTGTGACTTTTGGCTAAAACTTTGTCCACAATCACCACAACAAAATGGCTTCTGACCTGTGTGGATCATCATGTGTGTGTTTAAATGTGACTTTAGTCTAAAACATCGTCCACAATCACCACAACTAAATGGCTGATAACCAGTGTGGATTCTCATGTGTGTGTTTAAAGTTGACATTCGGCTAAAACTTTGTCCACAGTCACTACAACAAAATGGCTTCTCACCTGTGTGGATGATCATGTGTGCGTTTAAATGTGACTTTTGGCTAAAACTTTGTCCACAATCACCACAACAAAATGGCTTCTCACCTGTGTGGATCATCATGTGTTTGTTTAAATTTGACTTGATCTTAAAACTTTGTCCACAGTCACTACAACAAAATGGCTTCTCACCTGTGTGGATCATCATGTGTGTGTTCAAATATGACTTTCGGATAAAACTTTGTCCACAATCATCACAACAAAATGGCTTCTGGCCTGTGTGGATTCTTGTGTGCATTTCTAGATTGTGTTTTGTGGTAAATTGTTTACCACAAAAATCACAACCAAATGATTTCTGCCTTGCCTGGACTTTCCTTATTGTCTTGACTCTGCCTACACCTGACTCAGGAGACCTGATCTCCTTCCTATTTTTGTTACTGTCTTCAGTTTCTGACCCAGTGTCTGACAGCTGAGAGTCAGGATTGTTTACATGGTCTTCCTCTTCATCATCCTCACTGACTTCAGTTTGTGAAGAGCTGGAATCTTCTTCCTGAGTATTTAGGGTTCTTGGGTTCCTGATGGTTTCTGTTCCTCCACAGTCCTCTCCACCAGTTGCTGCTGTCATCTGGTCAGTGGAGCTGCTGGCTGGAACCACTTGGTGCTGAGGAAGCTGTGACAACACAGGTTTCTCTTCATCATCCTCACTCTTCAAAGGAACTGCAATAAACAGATTACAGTAGTTTTAGTCAAAGGTCAAACTGTATTTAGTGTTCTGTAGGGGTGCAACACTCTCTTGATATTAAAAGCATCTCAATGTTTCGGATTGAGGTAACTGCTATCTTGTGAGTGCTCATGGCCGGATAATGAGAAGAGATCAACTTTATTGATCCCTCAGAGGGGAAATACAGTTAATACACAAATTGGGGCGGCATATGGCTCAGTTGGTAGAGTGGCTGGTCTGGCAACCGGAGGGTCGCTGGTTCAATTCCCAGCTCTGTCCTGGTTACATTGTCGTTGTGTCCTTGGGCAAGACACGTCACCCAACTTGCCTGTGTGAATGTTGGTGGTGGTCAGAGGGGCCGATGGCGCAGAATGGTAGCCTCGCTTCTGTCAGACTGCCTCAGCAGGGTTTCCCCTACATGTAATTCGTGGTGCACCGCCACGGTTGATTAAAAGCTGCCACACCTTCAGCATGACGTTAAAAATTTTTTTTTTTTTTTTTTTTAAACAATGTAAAGCATATGAAAAATATATAGCCTATATTTGCGCACTCAGAACTCTAGAGTTCATTTTGGTCACAAGTGCTAAGACAATATAAGCAGGGATTTTCCTGCGTTCAAATTTGCGTGGCGGCTGCCTCCAGCTAATTTTGTGCTGCCCCAGCCTGATTTCACTCTGCCCCAGCTTTTAGCTGCAGTTGCAGCGTTGCGCCACTATACGGGTGCTGTATCAGCAGCGGTGCACCGGAAAGCCCCTGTAAGTGACCCGCTTCATTTCGCCACCGGCACTGCTGCACGGGTGGAGACACAGGTGAGACGCGGTCACGGAAGAACAGAGAGAGCCCCTCCCCTCCCTTTCAAAACAGCGTAGCGAGTTTTGGGTTAAAAATTCTGAAAAACTCCGTTTGGCTGCATTTTGGAAAGGTAAACGGGAACAGGGCAAAATGTAACATATGCAATGAGATTTGTGCCGCGAAAAACAGGAATTCCAGCAATTAGTCGAAGCCGCGCATTGCATGTGGAATTAACTTGCGAGCTGCAGCGCCGTGTTCAGTCCAACTCTCAGCTTCCAGTCTCTACTGTATCCGGAGGTGTGTGAGGGAAGAGGGACATATCAGAAAGTTCCCGAGGTGAGCAATAAATACCGGTAATAATAGTAAATGCATAAATATGCCAAAAAACGATGGTTTATACTTTTTTATTTTAATTTTAAAAAACGTTTAATACTTACTATTACTTGTTATTTTATCTCAGAATTATATAGGTACCGAAAAAAGTACCGGTATCAAAAACTAGGTATTGTTGAAGTAGTAGTATCAAAAAATATTTAACGGTACCCAGTACATTATTTTAAAACATTATTTTTTTGGTCATTTTTCCAGATCTCAAAAACACAGAGCCAGTGGTTTGACAAGCACTGTCAAATTTTTAAAAGGTGCGACAAAAAAAAAAACATAGGTCGCACCAGTGCGAACAGCTGTTTGAATAAAAAAGTCACCTGTGCTTCATGCATTTTACCAGAGATAAGCCTACTCTGAAATACAAATCTTAACAGGACACTTTAAAATCTAGAACAAGTCGTCACGAGCAGAAGCACTGCCTCATCAGAGAGCAGCGAGAGAGCCGCTCCATCTCATGCAGCCCAGGAACCGGTTCAGGAAATAAATCTCCCTGTGGTTCAACCACAGAAATGCATTAAAGCCGCACTCTGGATTATTTCATCAAGAGAGCAGTTTTTGAATCTAACGTCCAAAGGCTCCTCCTCAAAACATCTCGACACGCGCGTCCGGTCGCGTGTGCGCGCGTGCACACGGCGCATATACGTTGCGGGCATGAACTGTACAGCTCAATGTGTAGGGTTTAATCACTCACAGTTCACAACTCTTATTCCAACACTACAAGGGTCTGAAGAGCCCTCTCTGTCCCTACTGCTTCTGGTATTAGCTCTGTTAGCAGAGAGCTGCTGCTGGACTCTGAAGCTGAACTTGACTCGGCCCTGGATGAACTTTCTGACCAAAATAAACGCGTAATCCTGTCAAGCCTTGCCATTCTGTGAGGTGAAAGGTTTAAAAATAAAAATAAATCCGTCTTTAGCTGGAGAATGGGTAGGTTTTTAGTAGAAATGAGCTGTGGCAAACAGAGAAACACACGGAGCGTCCTGTACGACAGCGCCCCCTACTGGTACAGGTTTGGTCGATGCGCGTGCATGTTGAGAGAATGCAGAAATTTGAATTTCATTGGCTGAAAAATGTCGGCGGCAAGAAATAATGCAAAGGGGTCTCTAGGAGGAAGGAGGGTCTTCATCAGAATGACAGATGTTGTGGAACTCAACCCATAGATCATAGTTTAGACCTGTGTTTTTCAACCGCTGTTCCGCGGCACATTAGTGTGCCGTGAGAGATCGTCAGGTGTGCCGCGGGAAATTATTCAAATTCACCTATTGGTTTAAAAAATATTTTTTGAAAACTAATTAATTATTATCTCTTAATAATATTCCATTATCACGCGTCTGTGACAGCCATCACCAAATGGCAGATTCAGGTTCTGTTTGGAGTCAGACCGTGCAGCAAATCCAAGACTTGGACCTGGTCCAGGCTGTGCGCTCTGGGGAGACGCGTGGCATGCTGTGACACGCTAATGCGGCCCGCTCGGCACCAGCACGCCTCCTCCCCCAACCTGAACCTGGTCTGTGGTTCGACTTGGTTCGGCAAGGAGGAGGGGGAGGCAAGCGGTCGCAGACCCGCTGCCACGGGTCAGGAGAACCAGTCCTGGACTGGCTCTGTTTCCTGGTGGAGCAGCAGCAGTCCCGAAATTTTTAAATTCATACTTTGATCTGACTGGTCCATAAAACCAGATCAGCGGGCCTACGGACACTGGGTTGGGTCGTCATCATGTCGCTTTGTTCCTGCGTGACGCACATTTGGCAAAAAAAAAAAAGTCGGACTACACCCCCTCAGCATAACTGTTTTTTAATAGTCTGAGACGCTCACTGGGTTTTGTCTCCAGTCTCCTCTCTTTGGCTGAAGGTCTCGTTATTCTGATCACCTGTCAGACCAGTGAGGAGCCGCTGTGCTCGCGCATGTCGTCATAATGAGCGCGCTGTGTTTCTCAGCATAACTGATGACTTAAAATTGAACAAATCAAACAATATCAACACTAAAAACACATTGATCTGTCAATGACTTTATCAGGTTGTCCTTTATTACTAATGTTTAAATACACCCAAAAGTTTTACTACCAAAAACATGATGACAGAGTCCTGCATGATGTAACGTGGATAATGAAATAAGGCAGATTTAATCCATTACAGATAAACTGGATGCTACAATCACTTTTTGACAGGTGAAAAAAATCAGTTTGAAATTATTTGATGTGGTAAAAAAGAGAGTTGGTGCTTTAATCAGGTCACCTGTAAACTACATCTAATCCTTTACTGTCAGGAGATGAGAAGGTTTCTACAGTAAAACTATTAAAACAGAGTGAGCCTTAGTAAACAGCTGACAGATTAATTTGTTTTAGTGTTAAAAATGTTTGATTGGACCAAATTCATCTGATAACTTTATACAGCTCCTCGAACAATGAGGATGGGTCAAATCCAGATATTAATTTCCCCAAGGGGATCAATAAAGGATAAATTATTATTATTATTATTATCAACCATCAATGAGCTCAGACGGTTCTGACAGCAGCAACTCCATTATTATATTTCTCGTTGAGATAAGTTCGATCTCGCGAACCCGCATGACCTGATTATGTAATTATTTGCATTTGGGCGCGAGTGAAAACGTCGCTCCTAAAGCGAAAATGAAACTTAAAACGCTGCCGTTCATATCACTGTAAATGCAGCGCTACGATGCCCTGTTAGAAAATCGCGTGCCTGCTGTGGAAACAGTAAAAGAAGAACAGCTGGGGGCTTGGTGTGTGGCTCGGAGCAGAAAGACATGGATCCCTACCCTGAAACCTCCCTGAAATAAAGAACAGACTGACACGAGGAGGAGAGAGGAGACAGACAGGTGTGTGCATCTGTAAACAATCTATATGAAACACTATTATCACTGAATTAAACACAGTTTTATTATATAAAATGAAAAGCTTTTCTTAGCTTTGCATTTATTTTCTATTAATGATCAAATCCTTTAAGGATTTAGTGAAGTTTAACTGAACTGATTCTATTTTTCAACAAGAAGAGAGAAAAGTAAGTAGGGAGAAAACAGACAGACAGATGCGTTGCGCCACAGAATCGCCGCGGTCTAGGGGTTCACAGGACACGCTATGCAGCCTATTCAAAGCTGAACGCTTCTTTGAAAATCACCGTATTAAAGCCGTAAATGCCGCGCCGTGGCGCTTGAGATAGAACCGGCACCGATCTTTAGCGCCTCCGCACGGACCGGCGTTTGCGTTGCGCTCTCCGTGTAGCCACTCTCAGTAACTATTATGTTTTTGTCTTTTTAAAACGGCGTGTGCGCGACGCATCCGTCTTCTGTGTGTCCCAGAAAGGTGAGAAGTGGTAAAGGACTGAAAACACATGGACATAGTGGGGGGGACATGTCCTCTGCACTTTTTAAAGTCAGTTTAGAGCCCTTTAGTTTTTAAAAACATAGTTATACTATATTAAATGGATACCGGTTGTTTATAGGTGTAGGTTTAATATCATGGCTCTGTTTAAACAGTTCAAACCTCTCCTCTTCACCTGAAATCAAATTTTAATCTTTGGTGAGACAGGAGAGGAGGAGAGAGGCAGGAAAAAAAATCATTTGTAGCAATAGTTTGATCTTTGAAAAGTTCTTGAAAATGTGATTAAAATCTCATCTTGTGAGTTTTCAGTATCGTTACAACCCTACTGATGAGATTCAAGAAATCAGAAAAAGAAAGACATCAGTTGAGTTTGTGGAAAAACTTCTAAAAGTGTGGAATAAAAGCGTTTTTTGTTGCATAAATTTGATCTTTGAAGTTTTCTTGAAACTATTATTAAATCTCGTCTCGTGAACTCACTGTCCAGTCTTGTCTCGTGAGTTTTGGGTCTCGTTACATCCCTAATATATATATATATATATATATATATATATATATATATATATATATATATACATATTAGGGCTGTCAATCGATTAATTTTTTTTTATCGCGATTAATCGCATGAGTGTCCTGAGTTAACTCGCGATTAATCGCAATTAATCGAAAATTTTTAAATGCTCTCAAATGACCTAAATTTATTTATTTTTATTTAAAATATTCTTTAATACAGGCTCTTTACCATTTACTTCTCTTGCTAAGACGTGATAAGAAATCAGATGTATCATCCATCCTGACTCTGACAGGTTGAATCAGCCTTAATGTCAAATGATTTCTCTCCTATAGAATTAGTTCTACTCATCACATCACACTGGGATCTATTCATCATCCTATTAAACCCCAAAATGTCTAAAGATGGACTTTTTCTGACAGACTCTTAGTGTCATTTACAAAGCCTAATGTTTTTCAGAATGCTCAACAAACGTTCATATAAAACAAGGATTTCAAAATCATTTATATATCATTTATTTCGGTTTGTAGTTGACCATATTCTGACATTGCACTATCCTTTGTTACAACTTAAAACTTTAGTTTTATGAAGTTGGTTGTTTTTTTTTTTAGGTCTCTCCCTTTCCTTTGTGAAGAGCGCACTCTCGCGCATGTGAGTTGGCGGAGGGAGAAGGGGGGTCATCATGTCTGAAGCGCTGACAGACTGACACACAGTGACCACAGAGAGGACGTGCTGTCTTTTTAGTTACCCAGTGTTTTTGCAGCTTGGAGGGCAGACGCCTGAGGCCATGACAGATTATTTATTTATTAGAAACGTCTGATCATAGGTATAATCACGGAGCGGGAGCGGGTCAGGTTTAGCAGCGAGGACACCAGTAAATTTCCCGGTTCTCCCGATTGCCACTCCGTCACTGGCAATGCTGTAGAAAGTTTACTGTAGGGCTGGGCGAATGGGCGATATGGCAAAAATAGAATATCACGATTTTTAAATTGTATTATCACGATCTCGATTTTATCATGATTTTTAAAAAATTATCAGCATAACTAAAATTACATATTAAAAAAGAGAAACATTGAATAAATAAGCATATTTATTAAAATTAAGAACAATCACCAGTGCAACATGTAAACATTTACATGTTAGGCTTATATTTACACATTAAAACCTTTTAAAATATGAAATAACTGATTTTAATTGTGATTACTATATAAACTCACCCAGGGCTGTACGGTAACTTTTTTAGCTCATAGCACCGGTGCTACAAAGGTTGCAGGTTTTGTAGCACAGAACAAAAAGTTGTAGCACCAGCATAAAAATTCAGCTACAATCTCTAAAGCCAAAATTAGTACCCATCGTTTTAACACACTGAGAAAGTGCTAATTGTGAAAACACAATAACAAGAAATATCTTTAAACATGTTTATATGTCAATGTAATTTCAAGAAGAACATTTATTCATTCAAATTAGTGTAGATTTTTTTCAAAGTGCGAGTGTGAGCTGAGAAATGTGTGCACAAAACCACAAAAACAGATGTTTTCAGCTGCTATAATCTTTGATTTATTAATAAAATGCAGAAACTGTTATAATTCTACTTTATATTACTTATTTTATGAACTTTGACTCATCTATTTTAAGCTTCTGCTCTGTAGCACTTTGAGATTGTGAAACATAAAGTGCTATACAAGTTAAATTTATTATCATTATTATCATTATTAATTTCGATGTTGACAGCAAATTCACAGGCAGACAGTTTTTATGGTGTACAGTGAGACTGTGATGTTTTAAAATGTTCACTTGTCTCCTGATTCTGAATCTGCTGCATAGTTCTTGCTAAACAGATTTTACTTCAGTAAATAAATGTTATTAAAACTTTGGTCTGCTGTCCATTGCAGTCCAAGACTGCAGAGCATTTAAATATAATGACCTTTTACTGTGCCACCCTTCTTTGCCCCTGCCTGGACCCCCCAAGAAAAAATTCTAGATCCGCCCCTGGGGCTGAGCTGCGTTCAGCGGGGTCAGACTCCGGTGTGAAGCCTCGTCTCCCCCTGACTCGGACCGTGGACTCGTTAACAGACATCAGTGTGACCCGTTCAGATTTATCAGTTCCTCTGGTTTAATGTGTGTCTGAAGCACAGGGACACTTTCAGAGTCAAAGAGTTTTTTTCCGAACAGCTAGAACTGATGGAACTCCGTCGCTAGACTCGCCAGTCGACTCGACGCAGAACTTTAATCCATACAAGTGCGCAAATATAGGCTATATATATATATATATATATATATATTTAATATGCTTTACATTGTTTCAAAGTCATCATCATCACAGCTCCTGCGAAGGGTCGGGTGTCGTCCCGCACCAGTGCGTTGAGCCTGGGTGTTTCCAGTACTGGCGATCTTGTGCCAGCTGCGCCACGGCATGACGGCAACTCCGGATTGTTGGGAGGTCGCCCGTAACGACATGGAACCATCGGGTGCGGCCGGGGTTTACGTCGTGGTCGTCTCCAGGCTGTGGCCCTCGGGTCAAAATGCAGAATGGCTCTGATTGGATGATCAAAACGGAGACGAAGGACGTGCCCGAGCCAGCGGATGCAGCGCGTTGCGCTGCCAGGCAAGATGCTCTGAACTGGCGCCGCGCCTGAGTTCTAGCGCTAGGTTGGAGACCCGCTGAGGCCACCTGACATTGTTTTTAATATATATATATATATATATATATATAAATATATATATATATATACATATATATATATATATATATGTACATATATATATATATATATATATATATATATATATATTAAGTTAATTCTGACGGTGTGGCGGTGCGCCACGATCAATTACATGTAGAGGAAACCCTGATCGCACAAGTGTTACGTCTAAAAATAGTTTGTAGCACAGACTGTTTTTTTAATCGCACGTGCGACATATATGTCGCACTGTACAGCCCTGTCACCACTCGCAAGATGTAACCTGTGGCCAAAGCATGGCTGTGTGTCCAGCCATTCAGATCCAGAGCCTTCACCATGTTAGAGCCATAGAGGTCATGTTTTCTTCTTCTGGTTCCACATCTCTAGAACCTCTCTCAGTCCTGCTGTGATCATGTGCTCTCCTCTGTGGTCCTCCGGAAAGGTTGTTTGCAGTGTTGCACTTTGCAGCTCCCAGTTGTTGAAGAAATGAATGGTTACACTCAAATACGACTCAGATGTGTGACTACTGGACCAGAGATCACTTGTGGAAGCAAAGAACTCCACATTCTTAATATTTAATGCAACTCTCTCTGCATTCAGCGGACATGCGTGGGATCACGGTGTTCGAAAAAAACTTGCAGCTGGGCAACTTGTAGTGCGGATCCAATACTTTAATCATTTTTTAAAATCCCACTCCTTCTACTTGTCGCTCAGGACACAAGTGTTTAACCAAGTGAAACGTTACCATCAGTCACGCTGTTCCGTCGTTGCTGTCTCTGCCGTAGGGAGTGAGTTTTGCGACGCCTCTGTTAGCGTTTACTGCTTGGAAGCACTGGCTTTTAGCTTTAGCTGCTCTTGAGGTGTTGCCATCACTTGCCTTGACGCTCTCCTTGCTTATGATTTTAATTAGCTCTTTGTCGTCTGGTGAAAAGCCAAAGCAGTTCCATATAATGGAGGACGAGTTTCTCTTCGGAACCAAATCCTCATGTTCGCTCTCGGCCGCCGCCATGTTTGTTGTTGTTAGGTTGTACACACGTGAAGGGGGGCGGGCTAATATCACCATGAATCACTCTGATTGGTTTAACATCAAACAAAGGTGTGATAACGTCCTCCGCTTCTCTGCTGCGTATTACATGTCACGGCTGTTTCGTGAGGCTTTCACGGACGGTGGAATCTCCCAAAATCTCCCACGATCTCCCAAAAATGACAGATCGTTAGACACGTAGATCGTTAAACGGTCTAAAATCGTCATATCGCCCGTCCCTAGTTTACTGGATGTTGGACTGTGTGAGTTTCTCCGACGGGGAGGAAGGCTCTCTGCAGCAGCTGCATGCGTCGCTACTAGACCTGGGCGTTCATGGTTCATAGGTCCGCAAAGCAAAACTGCGGAAGCCTGCACGTTAATTGTGCGTTAAAAAAAATTAACGCCGTTATAGGGGGCTTTGCGTTAACGCATTAATAACGCGCTAATTTTGACAGCCCTAATATATGGGATGTAACAATACGCAGTCCAAGACCGGATTGAACAGTACACCATTCACGGTCCGGTACGTCATAGGTCCGCGGTCCAAAGACGTACCATTATTAGCTTCATTAGCTACTGGTTTCATTCTGTGTGCTTGCTCTAGTCTCGTCTGAGCTGCTCACACAGCAGCAGGGCTGTACGTTAACTTTTTTAGCTCATAGCACCGGTGCTACAAAGGTTGCAGATTTTGTAGCACAGAACAAAAAGTTAGCTTATAGCCACAATTAGTACTTATCATTTTTAACACACTGACAAAGTGTGAATGTGAGTGTGACTGTGTGTGAATGTTGGTGGTGGTCAGAAGGGCCGATGGCGCAGAATGGCAGCCTCGCTTCTGTCAGACTGCCCCAGGGCAGCTGTGGCTACAGACGTCTGTCGTAGTTTACCACCACCGGTGAGAATGACTGTGTGAATGAATAATGCAACTCTGTAAATCGTCTTAAGCGTCTTAATGGAAAATCCTCCATTATAGACTCCTGTCCCTCAGATGGACCCCTGTCCCTCAGATGGACCCCTGTCCCTCAGATGGACCCCTGTCCCTCAGATGGACCCCTTTCCCTCAGATGGACCCCTGTCCCTCAGATGGACTCCTGTCCCTCAGATGGACCCCTGTCCCTCAGATGGACTCCTGTCCCTCAGATGGACTCCTGTCCCTCAGATGGACTCCTGTCCCTCAGATGGACTCCTGTTCCTCAGATAGACTCCTGTTCCTCAGATGGACTCCTGTAGTTTGGTCTCTATATCTTTGGCCTTATCTAGATGTTCAATATTGTAGGAAAATATTACAATGTACCAAGCTAATAAAATACCTGACCAATAAACATTTAGAAAATTTTTAGAGTAAATAGTTGTAATTTAAAAGGAACTGAAGTCTTTAAAAACCTGATTAGAACCAAAGAGAAGGAACTGAGTTTTTCTGTAAACAGAGGAAAATCATGGAAAGAATCAACAAGAATATTAAATATATTTTTAAATGTTTTAAATCAAAGGTTTGAGGTAATTATGAAAATGTAAATGAAGACTAAGTGTGAAAGTTAGTCTCAGGCAGTAGTAGGGCTGGGGGAAACCGATTATTTTTAAAACGATTATTCGGGCGATTATTTTATCGAATAGTCGACTATTCTAATGGATAATTAGACAATTATTCTAACGATTATTTTTCTGTTGCACGATTAATAAAAACCATAAAATTTCAAATAAATACCCCCCACCCAAAAAAATGTAATAAATTACTTAAATGTAAAACTGTTTTCCAAAGCCAAACATCTCCTGCTTTAAACAGAATCAAAGCAGTGTTCTGCAACATGGAAGAGCTGTCAGTATTTACTCTTTTACAGTACAATAACTAGTTTAAAGGTTTGGAAAAAATATTAAGTTGTAGTACTAAACAAAACACTGTGAGGTGCACACTATGGACATTCCTGAGTGTTTAACATAAAATAAAATGACAGTTTCTAAGGAAGAGCTGCAGTTTGACATAAATCTCTTGTTTTAAAGATTTAAAAACTGCAGAGCGAAAACAAACACTGTGCAGTTCACAGCATACATTCCTGAGTGTGTTATGCTGCGCTTACACCTAAAGACTTTGACAAGATTTTGAAAAGACTAAAAGATTATCAGCTCACATCTAAAGACTCGGGTTAACAGTCGACTAGTCTCAGACTAAAGATTTTATAAAGACTGAATCTTGTAGGAACACTAATTACAAGACTGCAACTAGATTATGTTAGGATTTCATTCCCGCAAAATTCCTCCCATCATGCTCTGTGTGATATAGTGATACTATATTATGTTGATATTTGAAAGAGAGTATAACTGTTCTGCTGGGCTATTTTATTTGTGGTTACACAGTGCCATCTAGTGGTGATTTTATTATCCGAGTTTTTCCAGTTGTGACAGAGAATGTCCGGGTTTTGTGTTTTGAAGATGATGATTTGCTGTTGGCTCAACATTTTTCTGCTTAATGCTCAATAAATTCAAACAACCTTTAACTCATGAGGTCATTCTGATGCTTAAATAAAACTTGTAAACATATTTAAACCAGTTAAATATTGAAAAGCCTTCTACTAGTCACCTCTCCGCTCTGACAGAGCGATGACCCGGTTTCTTCCTCACTGCAGTCAGACAGCTGCAGCAGGTGAGGAGGCGTGACGATCAAGGTGTTCTGATCGTTCCTGACTGAGCACCGTTAATATATAGTTCATTAGCTCTTATAAAAGTCCAAAACAACACGTTATCTTAGGCAGACATTGGTTAATCTGGTCTGCCATCAGGGAAGAGAATGATCAGATGACGGAGGGATGGAGGATCGCAGCTCCCCGCGCGCGCACGCATCATGGATCATCAGTGATCCTTTGTTCTGGTCAACTAAAATGACTGGTTCTGATAGAGAGAACTGGATATGTGATGACAAAATGAACGTCTTTCTCAGAGGGGAATTATTTATCAGCAGCTTGAGAGCGCGAGCTGTCAGGTCGGGGAGGAGTTGGTAAAGCGCGCGAGCGCAGCCAGCTGGATCGCAAACCGAGTCCTGAACCATAGAGGGCGATCTGTTCAGATCACGGATCGATTGTGACCCGTTGTACCCCTACTGGGCATGTGTGAGCTGCGTGCGTGGGTCGGACGTACTGTGATTGTGTGTGTGTGTTAAAGCGCGCGCCGAGCTGTGCGTAATGGCGCATTGCCTCGCGCATTGGAGATGCTGTGTGTGTGTGTGTGTGTCGGAGGGCCTACCGTGTGTGTACACTCATTCACTGAGCTGCAACTGGATGTGAAGTTCGTCAGATCGAGGGGTCTCCCATCGGGACCGCGCAGCGCTGGTCTGCAAAGGCGCATTCGGGCAGCATGAATGAAATCCGGTTCTCATGAGGACCAGCGTACTGCTTGTGTGCACCCTGCCCTGTAGTGGTGGTAAGCCGTCACGTCACAGGTAACACAATTGACATGCATTGTGGGAAATGTAGTTTTTGGTCAAAGTACGCTTTTTACCTATTTATTTTTGAATTAAAACATTAAATGACGTGGCGGGCCACATTTGGCCCCCGGGCCTTGTGTTTGACACATATGGTCTAATGCATGAAGCACATGAAGTTTTTTTTTTTTTTTAGTCGCACCTTTTAAAAATTTGGTCGCATTTGCGACCAAATTGGTCGCAGTCTAGAGCCCTGATAGCACACGCTCCGAATCCTCAGTCCTGACGTCTGGTTCGGTAAAGTTCCAGTAGTCCATTCATACTGTACGTATTTCCAAAGCGTTAGCATGTACTGTATAGCTTATCCGCTAACATTTGCTAACAGAAAACAGTAAACAACAGAAGAAGCCAGAAGAGCTGATTGAAACTTCTATCTTCCATTACTCCAGAATAAGGCAAAGGCTTAAAGAGACAGAAAGTTTGTTCATCAGAAAGAGTTCGGCGAAGGTATGGCAAGCTGTTCTATCATATAATCAAATAAACTTTGAAATCTATAAGGCACATCATTTTATTTATTTATCTAAAAGTCATTTTCCCAAACAGAAATCAGCTAGCTGAGATTTAGTCTGAGGGTTTAATTTTAGTTTTTGACTTTAATGTTGCATCCAGTCCAGGTCAGATTAACTGAAGCAGTCAGTCCTTTTATAGAATATTTTCTAACTTAGAGAGAGAGAAATCTTTCTGGAGTTGACCTAAGTTTTAGTTTGACCCTTGACCTTTAGGACTCTGTTTACAGTTGGATTGGATGGAAAAATAGATAAATGTGACTTTTTTTATTTAATAACATTTTTTCTGTTGTACCAAACCACAATTATTAGTATTAGGAGTATTAGTACTCGTATCGGTACTCAGTATCGGCAAGTACTCATATGCAAGTACTCGTACTCGTTTAGGAAAAATCTGGTATTGGAACATCCCTAGATACAAACGATTGTCTGTTTATAATAGATGACTGAAACCAGCTAAAAACAGGACTAGAAAAGTCAACCCAGTGTTCTAACCTATCCAACAAAACACCACCATCAACCAGATCAAAAGCAGCACTAAGGTCCAGAAGGACAAGGACAGAGACTTTTCAGGAGTCTGTGTTTCTCTGCAGCTCATGAACAACTTTAATAAGAGCTGTTTCTGTGCTGTGGTTACAGTGAAAACCAGACTGGTAAATATCAAAGATGTTGTTCAACAACAGAGAACTGATCATGAGTGGAAACTGGTCTGGATCTGGTCCACACAATGTACTCACACAGATAGCACAAAGAATGACGCCCTGTACTCAGGGTTTTTCCTGCGTTCAAATTTGCGTCGCCCCAGCCTGATTTCACTCTGCCCCAGCGTTGCGCCGCTACAGGGGTGCTGTATCAGCAGCGGTGCACCGGAAAGCTCTAAAACAGCTGCAGAAAAAGATCAAAAGCTTTTCCCGCTAGTTGGTGCTATCTAGGGCTGGGCACCGAAAGCTACGGCTGCACGATTAATCATTATAAAATCGCGATCTCAATTCATAGTTGTATGCGATCTCATTTCCAAATGACAACGATTAAAAAAAAATAGACAACAGATGTACCACATTTGTTCCAGGACGTAACCTGCATGAAAACAAACGCTCCATCTTTCTCCCTCAAATGACAAAGTTCAAAGTTGTTATCAGGGTTTCCCCCAGTGCTTTATAAGGGACTGGCATATATAATATAATATATTTCCTTTGCCCCCCGGCAAGTTAACCAGAATTTACAACTTTTGCCCAAGAGGAAAGCGGCTAACTCTAATCGCAGCTAACAGCTGCTAATCACGGCTAACAGCTGCTAAACGCCACAAAATTAAAACAAAGTGAGCTAGTTCAGCTCTCTCTGGTTGCCTCTCTCTCTATTTGTAGTCCGTATGACAGAATAAAGCCAGCACAAATAGCTATTTAGGGAGCATTTGTCCGACAACAAACATGGTGTTGCTGGTGTTAGGACTGCACGATATGAGAAAAATCTAATATCCCGATATTTTTTGGCGATATCGCGATACGATATATATATATCACGATGTTTTAAATAAACTCCGAAAACAAATGTTATTTTGAGCTATGTGCATTAAAAGGCACTGGTGTACTCATTTGAATCATCCATTCACATATTTAACCATCAGTTGCAGAGAAAGTTTCATCATGACAATACTGTTAAACAAGTCTCTGCTCTGGTTCTTACTGGACTTTCCTCCCAAATAAACCCCCCCA
>SSNR01000120.1:43921-83383 GCA_006937965.1 Callopanchax toddi | reverse complement strand
AATTTCCCCCCTTTCCCCTAAACTCAGTTTTAATTTGTCTAAACTCCACATTTTTGTTCTAACCACAGTTATGAACCTAAAAAGTGAATAATTATAAAGTTAATGACAAATAATTCAACAAATCAAAGCCACAGGATTCTAAATCTAGTGACCGTTATTTAACTTAAATGAAACAAAGTTCTGTGGTTCAGCTGATCATTGGGTGTTTTTAAGGTATTAAAAGTATTTATTATATATTTTTAAAGAAGATATTATGTCCAAACCAAATAATCTAGTGTATCTCACTTTAAAAAAAAAGTATTTTTGTAAAATAAATTTCTTTAGAATTAAACTCAGCATAAAAATGTCTCATGAAGAAACCTAAAAGCTGCCTAAAGAAAAAACTAGAGACACCTGCCTGTTAAACAGACCTCTGTTCATTTTGACTTCTCCATCCATCACAGAGCAGAGACACACGGCATTCTGACTATCAGCTCATTGCAGGGATTCTAACGCTGCAGCCCATCGTCTGCTGACTAAACTTAAAGAAAAGTTGTTCTCCAGATTCATAAAAGTCTTTTAAGTATTGTTCCATCCTGAGCTTTGAACTAAACTTACAGAAAATTCGCGTTTCAGTGAGATTTTTTGCCGAAGCGGTCTGGTTATGTCTTCGGTTTTCTCTGAGGGAAGCTCAGCTGAACCGCTGCGTCACCAGGTGACAAGAGGTGTGGTGGCTGCAGCGGCCACAAGAACTCAGAAAATAGTTTATTCCCTTTTACTGAACTTAGTTTTGTTTGGTAATTCCCGCGATTCCGTCTTTTTCCTCATCGAGGAAATCCTAAGACCCGCGCGCTCGACGCTGCAGCAGGTAGACAGTTTTCAGGTTGGGAGGGGTGAGTAGTGATGCATTCACAGCGTGTGGGAGAAGCGAAACTTACAGTGAATTACAAGCAGACGGCACAGTTTATACTCGAGTGTTGACGATATAGCCATTTTATACATCCCACGTGGAAAATTCCGCGATACATCGAATATACTCGTTATATCCCCCAGCCCTAGCTGGTGTTACGTTGTTATGAGTCCACCTATCAAGATGCGTTCCTCCACCAGTTCCACAGCACTCAGCAGCTCAAGCTGTAACACCGGTTCGACACTCGCTTTGAGTGGGCCACCTGTCATTGTGTTCTGGGGTCAGTCAGACGCTTCACTCACTGTGGACGTAATGTACTGTAGTGTCCTGCCATCAGCATGTAAATTACTTTAGAGCTTCATAGTCCATGACTTAGGAAACTTTTATATGTATAAATACATTTACATGCTATTTGTTTCATACAGACTTTGTCAATTCAAAGAACAGAGGGATAATTTATATTTTTTTATACTGCAAGAGTGAATACTAAATAAAGTAATTGCGTTAAAAGTTACCTGTGTAATATTTTCTAGTTTTTATAGAATATGTCTAGGCTGTTTCTGTGCTTGCTGTCAAAAAACAAAAACTGTATATATTTTTTAATACATGGTGGGCTGCCCATGGGCATCTCTACCAAAGAATCGTGAGAGAATTGTGATCTCAATTCTAAGCAACAAAAAAAAAAAAAAAAATCGGGATTCTCATTTTGTCCAGAATCGTGCCGCCCTACCGAAAGCCCACGAAAAACACGGTACCGACTTTAGTAGTTTAACTATGAAATCCCCTGTAAATGACTCGCTTCATTTCACCACCGGCACTGCTGCACGGGTGGAGACACACGTGAGACACGGCCGCGGAGGAACAGAGAGAGCCCCTCCCTTCCATTTCAAAACAGCGGAGCGAGTTTTGGGTTAAAAATTCAGAAAAACTCTTAAGTTTGGCTGCATTTTGGAAAGGTAAACATGAACAGAGCAAAATGCAACATATGCAATTAGATTTGTGCTGCGAAAAACAGGAGTTCCAGCAATTAGTCGAAGCCACGCATCGCATGGAATTAACTTGCGAGCTGCAGCGCTGTATTCAGTCCGACTCTCAGCTTCCAGCCTCTACTGAGGTACTATGGAGGTGTGTGAGGGAAGAGACAGTGACATAACAGAAAGTTCCTGAGGTGAGCAATAAATACCAGTAATAATAGTAAGTGCATAAATATGCCACAAAACGATGGTTTATACAGTTTTTTATTTTAAAAAACGTTAAATACTTTTTATTACTGGTTATTTTATCTCAGAATTAAACATATATGTACCGAAAAAAATACAGGTATCGAAAACTAGGTATTGTTAAAGTAGTAGTATCAAAAAATATTTAACGGTACCCAGTACATTATTTTAAAACATTTTTTGGTCATTTTTCCAGATCTCAAAAACACAGAGCCAGTGGTTTGACAAGCACTGTCTGATTCAATTTACCTGGCTCAGGCATACTCAGGCAATCTGATACTATTGGTGAATTAATCAACTTCCACCTTTCTTGAAGAGACTAAAAGCACCAGACTTTACTAACTAAAATAAGACAAATTAACAGATTTATCATATTTTAAGTAGGGCTGCAGCTATTGAATATTTTTGTAATCGAGTACTCTATCGAATCTTTTATCGATTAATCGAGTACTCTAATAAATTACATGTATATAAATATACATGAATATACATACATATAAATATATAATATATATTTATACTAGGGCCAGGACTTTAGCGCGTTAATAACACTTGATTAATTTGAAAGACGTAACGCGTAAATAAAAATTAACGAAACTTGTGTTTGAAGCAAGGCGGAGCGCTTGTCAGCCTGATTTCCTGCTGCCCAGACTCAGACAGCTCCCAGCCCGTGTCAATATCCTCCCTTGTATCATTCGTATGGGTCCAGCCCGCCCCACCCGCTTCTTCGGATGTCATCAGTTCACCCGTCTACCCGGTCGAGGAAACTCTCCGCTCTTTCCACCGTGAAAACCGAAAGTAATCGGCGGTGAAACTGGACGCGGTCTCTAGCCATTAGGTTTATTCCTGCTCCTTTCTCGCCGTACGGTCCGTTCAGTTCAGTAGTGAGCAGGTGTTGGGGGGTCTAGTAGTCCCGGTCTGACACCGAGGTCCGAGCGGAGGTTTCAGTTCGGCTCGGTACGAGAAACCCAGACCCCCTACCCCTTTCTGAAAAGTAAAACCAGTACCGGATCGAGGCAATCCCATTCCCAAACTTTAAACAACAGAGACTTGAGTGACTCGGACCCCTCATTGAAAACGATGCAGACCGTGGGTCAGTTTGAACACTGCAAAAAATAATTCTCTCATAGTGTTTCCACATGTTGGAAATCTTTTATTACTGTTTTAAAACAATACACTTCTGAAATTGTACATAAAATAAACAAATGGATTCATAAAGTACTGTATTTAGGGTCTGTCCAGTTTTAGTCAGGAATTTTTGTTTTTCAACTGTTTTGAACTGAAATGCAACTTAAATGCATTTTTTCATCAATTATAAAAGCTTTAAAAATGATTTTTAAAACATTTTGGCATATTTCATGGATGAACATTTTAAACTACATGTAATTTTTTTTCTGAAAAGAAGCGATGAATTGCGATTAATTTTTAATGCAATTAATTGCGATAAATTTTTAAATGCGATAAATTTTGTTCAGATTTGCGATTAATTAGTTAATTTATTTTAATCGATTCCCGGCCCTAATTTATACATATTATAACAGTATATATTATATATGTATGTATAAATTACATGTACAGTACAATGTATAAATCTGATCTGAGAGAAAATAAAGTATTAAACATTTTTTTAAATAAAAAATATAAATAAACCATGATTTTGTGGCATATAAGTACATTTACTATTATTACCGTATTTATTGCTTACCTCGGAACTTTCTGTCACTGTCTTCCCCTCACACATCTTTTTTTCAGTCGGACTGAAGTGACAGCGCTGCAGCTCGCAAGTTAATTCCATATGCGACGCGTGGCTTCGACTAATTGCTGGAATGCCTGTTTTTCGCGGCACAAATCTCATTGCATGTTTCATTTTGCTCTGTTCCTGTTTACTTTCCAAAATGCGGCCAAACATTAGAGTTTTTCGAAATTTTTAACCCGAAACTCGCTAAGCTGTTTTGACAGGGAGGGGAGGGGCTATCTGCTCCTCTGTCTCACCTGTGTCTCCACCCGTGTAGCTGCGCAGGTGGCTAAATGAAGCATCTCAATACCAAAGTCAGCACCGTGTTTTTTCACTACCGGTACCAACCGACATCTTTCGGTCTGTACCGGTCTAGTACTAGTCGTAATAGTACGGTCTAGTTGTCCGCCATGGCTTAAGAGAAAATTAAGCTACATTCGCTACTTGCGTGTGCATTCAGTGCAGTGTGTATGTGCGTCACTTATTTCGGTCCGGGTGAAACATGACCCCGGGCGATTGCAAAGCCATGAATTAATTAAATATGAATTAAACGAAGCCTCGAGGCAGAGAATTTGCCTCAAGGCTTTTTTGTACTCTAATTATTTGAGGTACTCGAGGAGTCGTTTCAGCCCTAATTTTAAGTATCGGCTCATGGTATCTGTTAACTTTTACAGATACAAGTACATTAGACGGTATCTGGGCTGATACTAGTATCTGTGCATTCCTAATTAGAACGCTTAACTAAAAAATATTTTGCTTTTAAAAAAGTGAGGCAGTTGAATGCACAGAGTATGCATGTGCTGGCGCATGGTCAGGATGGTACCACCTCTGTCCCAATTTGAGCCAGGAAAAACCCTGGTATTGGTTAGGGCTGGGTATCGTAACACGGTACTACTGTGGTACCGACTGAAAACCTTCGGTAGGTACCAATACCGAAAACAAAAAAAGTTTTTAGATACTACGTTTCGGTACATTTACAATGAAATGTCCCTTTAAATGTGCCGCTCCAGCCTCTCTCTGATCAGCGCACACACAGGTTGAGTGACACACACAGCCCCTCCCTCTGCTCCCCTCTTCTCTCCTCTCAACACTTGCGGCAAAAAGAAAAAAGTGAGCCGCGACCCGGGTCTGGATAAGCGGAGGAAGACGAAGCGAGACCTTCCTCTCTTGTTTAAACACTCGTTGACTTGGTACCGACCGGACCGTCAGAACGGCAGGTTAAAAAGATCTGTCCCGAACACCGTGTTTGTTCAGAGTCAACCCACAGCAGCGCAGCTCCGTTTTCACCTGCTGAGGCGTCGGAGCTGCAACCTCCTCAGGACGACGCAGAACACATGCGCTGTTAAAAAATCTGCGAAGCCACGAGACGTACTTGTTTTATTTAGGAGGATTTACTTTTTATTAGAGACCATATAGGCTCTGTTATCATCAGCAACGATGTGTGGAGGGTTTTCCTCCTTTGGTTCAGTTTTTCCTGTGCTCCCATCCTGGCACCTCCAGAGTAACACTAGTTTCTGGTCGACCTGAATCCGTGTACTCTTTATTAGCAAAAAGGGAATAACAAAATAATGAAAACGGATCCGTTTTCCTGTATTTCTGATTGTTTTTCCATAACAAAAACCAAATAACTCTTAAATCTGGATATTCAGTTTCCCTTTCAGAAACAAAACAACAAAAGAAAGAGTTCATGGATTGTATGACAGCCTTAGTTCCAGAGGGAAGAGATAAATAAATAATAATAAATGCATAAATATGCCATAAAACTGTTGTTGTTTTTTTTTTTGTTTAATTAAAAAAAACTTTAAGTACTTGTTATTTTCTCTAAGAATTATACATATAGGTATCAAAAAAAGTATCGTTAAGGTACCCGTATCGAAAACCAGGTATCGTTAAAGTAGTAGTATCAAAAAATATTTAACGATACCCAGCCCTAGTACTGGTTCACATCTGGACCAATACATGGCCAGCTGTGGCACTGGGTGACCTTTTTTGGTGGATGGTTTTGATTTCAGTCAAAGAGGTCCTTCAGGAATTAGAAAGAACTAAAGACTCCTGCTGCATTAAACAGTCCATCTTGTCTGCAGAGAAATCCATCAAATGTAGGGCTGGGCGATATGGCCTAAAAACTAAATCTCCGATTTTTTTTTTTTAAATTCGATTTACCAATTTTTTCTGATTTCCCTCCTACAAATACAAACGGCAGACAACATAGGGCCCTATAATTTCCGCGATGCGAA
Organism: Callopanchax toddi; assembly: GCA_006937965.1. Classification (NCBI taxonomy): domain Eukaryota; kingdom Metazoa; phylum Chordata; class Actinopteri; order Cyprinodontiformes; family Nothobranchiidae; genus Callopanchax; species Callopanchax toddi. Next base: position 77,302 of record SSNR01000120.1, on the reverse strand, counting down.
AAAAAAATGGACGGAATCACAGAAATCCCCAAACAAAATGGAATTCAGTATAAAATGTGGAATCTCACGGAATTTTCTCATATCTGCAAATTTGTAAAGAAAATTATATTTTCCGAAGTGTTTTGGCCACCACCGCCACAGTACCTATGCACGCAGAGCTCAGCTCTCCTCTCCACACAGAGAAAAAAAGACGGTCCACTTCAACAAAGTCTCAATAAAACACCTCCAGAAAATTCAAAACCGTGACGTTTAATGCAAAGCTCAGGGCAGAACAATATCCAGATTACCTTTATGAATCAGAAGAATGACTTCTCTTTAAGTTTAGTCGACAGACAATGGACTGGCAGCGTAATGTGATGAGCTCTGAGTCAGAGTCACGTCTGAAAACAGGCAGCAGCATGGAGCCGGTCTCACCGTACTACGGAACATTCAGTTAAATTATTAGAAATGAGCCGTGAGGTTACTGGAATTTGGAAAAAGATAAAACGGATTTTATAGGGCCCTATATGTGCAAAGCGACTGCTTCTGTGATTGTTTTCGCTGTTGTTGTTGTCGCTAGCCATAATGCTATGTGAAACTAACTCTACGGAAGCTTCGGGGAGCCAAAAATGTTAATTAATTCAATCGATTTATCGCCCAAGCCTAATTAAATGTACTATTAGGATGAAATGAAGAAGTGATCAAATGTCAGTGATCAGTTGGGCTTTTACCATGGTTTTCCTGATGGAAAGGCAGCTTCCTCTCCAGGCTCATTCTCTTGGGAATCGGCGCAAATGAAGAATCTTTGGTGAAACAGGAAGTTCAGCTGATCTGTAACGATGTAGCAAACCAAATTTGACATCAACATTGACATCAGACTAGCAGAAGATTACACTCAAAGGAACAATTCACACTTCTGATTTCTTCATGGTTCAGCTTTTAAAAGACCTGCCACCTGATCTCCATCCTCACCAGGGAACTGGATGTTCTTCAGTCTTATTAAATACTTGATGTAAATCTCATTGAAAATGCACACAAACATAGGGATGTCCAAACTAAATCAAACTTTTGGGTTAATAAGAGAAATCTTTCCATCTGTCCTGGTGTCAGTGTATTCAACAGCTTCTTTAAGCTGTCTCCTTATGATCATCTACAAAACAAGTAATGGTCACTGATTCACAGGAAAAAGCTCAGAATCACCTTTCAATAGGGGTGTAACGAGATCTCGTTAAAACGCCGCGATATTAAAATGTCACAATATTTCTCGTTGAGATAAGTTCGATCTCGCGAGCCCTCATTATGTCATTATTTGCATTTGGGTACGCGAGTGAAAACGTCGCTCCGAAAGCGAAACTTACTATCAGCTGATGAGGCTGCCGTTCATATCATTGTAAACGTAATTCAAGAAATCAGAAGAAAAAAAAGACATCAGTTGAGTTTGTGGAAAAACTTCTAAAAGTGTGGAATAAAAGCGTTTTTGTTGCTTAAATTTAGGGCTGCAGCTATCGAATATTTTTGTAATCGAGTACTCTATCGAATCTTTTTTCGATTAATCGAGTACTCTAATAAATTACATGTATGTATGTATATATAAATATACATACATATAAATATATATGTATGTATGTATAAATTACATGTACAATGTATAAATCTGAGAGAAAATAACAAAGTATTAAACATTTTTTAAATAGAAAATAGACATAAACCATGGTTTTGTGGCATATAAGTGCATTTACTATTATTACTGGTATTTATTGCTGACCTCGGAACTTTCTGTTATGTCACTGTCTTCCCCTCACACACCTTTTTTTCAGTCGGACTGAAGTGAAAGAGCTGCAGCCATAGATATCATGGCTGCAGCACCAAGTTAATTCCATACGCGATGCGTGGCTTTGACTAATTGCTGGAATGCCTGTTTTTTGCGGCACAAATCTCATAGCATATGTTTCATTTTGCTCTGTTCCTGTTTACCTTTCCAAAATGCGGCGAAACTTTAGAGTTTTTCGGAATTTTTAACCCGCAACTCGCTACGGTGTTTTGAGAGGGAGGGGAGGGGCTCTCTGCTCCTCCGTCTCATCTGTGTCTCCACCCGTGTAGCTGCGCAGGCGGCTAAATGAAGCATCTCAGCACCAAAGTCGGCACCGTGTTTTTTCGCTACCGGTACCTACCGACATCTTTCAGTCTGTGCCGGTCTAGTACTAGTAGTAATAGTACGGTCTAGTTGTCCACCATGGCTTAAGATAAATTTAAGTTATATTCGCTACTCGCGTGTGCATTCATTGCAGTGTGTATGTGCGTCACTTATTTCGGTCCGGGTGAAACATGACCCCGGGCGATTGCAAAGCCATGAATTAATTAAATATGAATTAAACGAAGCCTCGAGGCAGAGAATTTGCCTCGAGGCTTTTTTGTACTCGAATTATTCGAGGTACTCGAAGAATCATTTCAGCCCTACTTAAATTTGATCTTTGAAGTTTTCTTGAAACTATTATTAAATATCCTCTCGTCTCGCGAATTCAAGTCTCGTGAGTTTTGGGTCTCGTTACACCCCTACCTTTCAGCATATAGATCACAAGATGATTTAGAATTAGAAACTAATGAGACAATTAGAAATCAGTGAGACAAATGTCCACCAGCAGCTGTCTCCTGAAGTCATGCTGTGGACACTTTTTGCTCTTGGTCTCTCTCCTTCACTCAGCCAGCTTGGAGTTGTTTTTAAACCATGTAGCTTTATTCAGCTGACACTTTAATAAGAAACATCAGGTCAAATTAGAGCAAGAACTTTGATACATCTGGATGTAGCGGGTGTGACCACTGGGGGTCGCTGTGACTCTGCAGCTATTTAAATTGGAGCCAGCTGTTGGCCTGGTAATTTGCCAGTTGGTTAGTGAGACCAGGGCGTTGGCTGGTCTCACACAAAGTGTTTGAGCAGACTGGGTCACACAGTTTGGATAACCTGGATACCAGTTGGACTGTGAGTGGCTGTGAGCCAGGTATTGACACTACACAAGTTTTTAAGCTTTTCGATATTAAATGTTTAAAATGGGTAGTTTGTGGTTGTAATTTGATGTTTGTTTTTACAGTGATGCATTGTTGCCTGCTGTCCTTGTTGGGTTTATTTGTTTTTTCTAGTTGGTCCGCCTCGCCTTTGTGGGGCTTGTTCATTGTATGAACTGGGAACACCTGTAAAGGCGGGCTAACTAGTCTTTTATATTTTTTGTTTGTTTGGGGTCACTTCCTCCACAACCTGCCTTATCTGTCACTGCAGGTTATTAATGGAATGTTTTTAATACTTAAACTTTGATAATAAATATTGTAATTTTATCTCTGGTTTCCCGATTTTATACTCTGGCACCTCAACATGAATATTGTTAAAAAGAACATTTTAAAACTGTTTCTTTACGACTGCAGTGGTTTGATCAGGCATTGACGTAAGCACCTACCCTCCACACTGGAAGTAGCTAAAAGCTGAGGCTACCTGTTGACAGTAAAACACCTGATCTGTAATAATAAGGCTCCGGAGAGCGGGGTTAGACTCCCACCTCTTCTAGTTAACAGCCAGGAGTTCCTGGATGAGAAACTATCAAACAAACAGCTGCGTTCTCAGCTAAATGAAATACTGGACCCTGGACCTGCTCAGAGAAAGTCCATTCTTTAACAGTTCTCAGCTAAAGAAGTGAGAACATGGAGAACTCAGGACTGAACATCCCTGTCAGGGTTTCCCCTAGAAATTTTTTTTAACCGTGGTGGTGGGCTGTCCGACGGGAAAGGGGTGGGATGGGGTGAGTGTCATCAATATAGTAGGAAAACATTACACCGAAGAGAAAGAACTGAGTATTTCTGTAAATGGTGTAAAATTATGGAAATACTCTTGGATCATTTTCTCTGAAACTCGACAGCTGCTCTTCTGTTCCATCAGACAGTCTCCAGATTTCATCCAGTCGCTTCCTGACTCGCTGTCTCCACTTGTCTGTTAGCTTCCCTCCGTCACGTTTAGTTTAAACGGTGACTGAGCAGAGTTACAGTTCAACTCCAAACTACATATCTGGAGAGAAACCAGGAAAACAGCCCAGAACAAGCGAGTCACCAACCACAGCCGCTAAAAGGAGGACAGAAAGGCCTCTTCACTTTACACAGCTACTAGTTAGCATTTAAGGATAAGCTAACAGCTAGCATTGCTTCCTCCTCCTAGACGGAGCTTCAGATTGTAACCTTCTACTTACTCTAGAACCAGTCAGCTGCGCCACTTCTCGCTGCTTTGCTGTTTAACAGACTGCTGTCCGCCGAATACACCTTAAAAACACTAACAGAGAACTAGAAACCGAGCGAATCCACGTCTCTCTTATTCACTTTTGGTAGCGGTTTAGCAAACAACGAACTGCTGCATTACCGCCACCTACTGGTATGGAGTGTAGAGCAAAATCTTTTTAAACATATCAAGTTAATTCATCAGTTTAGATTTTTATTTATCATTTATAGTTAGATGAAGTTGGAAACGTTTGTTTGTTTTCTTTGAACTTTATTTAAACAAGAACAAAACAGGAGCAATGACAAACACCAACACAAAAATCTATTTCATATAAATTCAACCTCCTTATATCAACCAGTAAATCTACAACAAGATAAAGGAAAGAGAAACAAAATCCCAACAAAATAAGTTTATGAAACCAGAGAAACAAACCAAGCTGATAAAAACTAAATGTGTTCAGCCTGATTAAACAGAATTACCGGTATTCAATATCATTCTGGATTTATATACTAAAAGCTACATGCTATCCTAGTTTGAATGGAGAAACTGACTTGATTCCTTTGTGTAAAAATCATGTTAATGTTTTTCAGGGATTTACATTTTTATAGTCTATAATATTCATTTTTAGCTTTCCTATGAATATTGAATCTTATACTGAAATGTTATGTATATATTTTTTACACTGATCATGTGACCTCTTGTTGGCACAGCTGTGACTAATTATGTTAGGTGAGCAGATGAAGGCCCTGTGTCAAACTAGTTTTAATCCATTAGCCGTGTTACTACCTGTATTTTTTAAAATCTTTAGGAGTTACCCTATAAAGTCCTACAGTACTCTTTAGAGGACATCCTGGGCTTTCTAGTGATATATCATGTGATAGGTTTGCATGCTGGGAACTCCCCTTTTTTCCTGAATCAACATGGCTGGCATACCAGCAACCACATTTTGTGGAAAGAGGAGAGGTAAGTCAAATATTCTTTATCTTTTGCTATTTTTACCATTATACTTATATATATTCTGGTCTGTTAACATGCCAGTAACAATATTTTGACCTCTGAAAACAGTTTATTTAATTTTCTTTTGAATTAACTGTGTTTCCATGAATGTCTATTGTAGTGGACACCAGGACAATTTCAATGTATTTATTGACTTCACTTTGTTGAAGGAGAAAGAAGTGAAGCAGAGAAAATTATGTACAAGATAGTAGAGGGAGATTCCGATTTGGAACTGTCAAATGAGAAAAAGGATGAGTATCAGCCTGTGATAGGGGAAGAAGGAGAGGAAGAAGATGCAGGAGAATCAGATGAGGAGACAGACTCAGGGACAGAAAGGGAGCAGGAAAGACATCATGCTCTGTGGGCCAGGACTAACTTGTATGATTTTTATAATTCAAATTCGATTTGTTAAAATTTTGCTGTTACTTCCAATATTGACTTAAATTTGTTTGTGTTTTTTTCCCCATTCTAATAAGTTCATGCCTGTGTTTCCTGGGCTTCTAGTTGATCAAGACAAGTCTAAAACCCGTGAATACTGGAGTCCAATCCAGTACTTTTCACAATATGTTGATGAGAAAGTCTTTGAAGATTTTGCAACCTTTACAAACCAAAGACAGCTGCAAACAACATGACTGTTGCTAAATACTACTGCCCAAGAAATTAAGATTTTCTTGGATCCAATACAAGGCTGACAGTAACGCACTCAACCGACCAGCTAAGAACAGCCAGCAGTACCTTGACTTCAAGCTGCACCTGGTGGAGGAGCTATTGGATAGTCCTTGATGTGATGACAGCAGTGAATACAGTGAAGAACAGTATCAGCCAAAAAACAAAACAAGAATCCCACAACCAGAGCCATCGGTGCGCGGACTAGGAGCCACGCGCATGCCAGAGATGATGGATATCAGTCATGCAGAAATTTGTAGGAATAAGGGCTGCAGACTGCAGTGGCAAGACATACATTAGGTTTACCAAATGCAAGATGTTTCTCTGCATCACCTTAAAGAAACCATGCTTCCAGAATTATCATCGCTGGACCTCCATAAGAACAACAAAGGAAGGACTAGTTATGTTAAATGTCAGTGTTAAATGTGTGTTCCACAACCAGTATAACCATGGGTTTTTGTCCTTGGAGGCAACAAGCAACAGAAAATGACCAAGCTCTGTTTTGTTCTTGTTTTTTGGCCAAATTTAATGTATTTTTGGGTTAATATCATTTTAATCCCATAAGTTGCCCATTTTTTTGTTTTTTGAATTCTGTTAAATTTTTTTTACCTAAATCGTCCTGTTGTCCACTACAGTGGACATGCTGTAAAATTTAAATAAAAATAAAATTTAAAAAAGAGAAAATGGTAAGGTGTTCTTTTAGGCCTAAATAGACAAGAAATCACAAAAAAATAGAAATTAAAAGGCACTTTTTTTCTTTGGGTCCCAGAAGGATAAAGTCTTTTTAATCTTCATTATCCTCCTGAGCGCCTCAGCCCTTCTCCTTTTTTGAAGTTATTCCTGGATCCCTTGACTGACGAGGTAGCTACAGTATTTTCACACCCCAGAAGCACTTCATTTGTTTTTCACCTATCGGACTATTCAATAGTTTTTAATATTTTAGTAACAAGGAGAGATCATTTTTAAGAGCAAGTCATGAGAAGGAAACTTGGCATATCCACATTGATGTATCTAATATTTTGTCAAAATAATAGGGTTATTCACCAATAATTATGTAGTTTTATTTTTAGGATTAAACCTAACTGAATATTCTGAGGGGACTAAAAGTCAGTGTTGGTTAAACTGGATGCCACTGATGGATGGAGAGATTTCTATACCTGTAGGACAGTTTCACAGCTCTCTTCAACCTCTTGATTCAACCTCCTGACATTTTCTGTTGTTTTCATTCTTTCTCTTAATTGTATAACACAGTGTAACTGTTGACATGTGTATATATTGTGTTATTTGTCATGAAGTGAACTGAATGATCTGATTCTGTTGTGTTCAATATAAAACGCTGCTTTCAGTTTGAGGAGGACACAGCAGACAGGGGTCAAAGGTCAGGAGATCCAGTTATCCAGAATAGTTTGATGACTAAAAAACAGTCAAAACACAGGAAGACCAACAGACAGAATGATTACTTTAATGCTGTAACTAACAGATAACAGGAACTGATTCACTAATCCTCTAAAACTACACAATCAGTCATGCTGCTCTTCAGCTTTATGTCCAGCAGAGGGCGCTACTTCTTTACTTAATGACAACAAATCAGACTTGACTCACAACTTTGTTTTCTCGTGTCTCATTTGTAGTTTTCAGAAGGAACCTGGAGTTCTGAGCCTCCATCAGGATGAATCCAAACATTTTGGTGTTCAAAGATCAAATCTGACCTATGGAGGAAAAGAAGTTCACTGAGAAGATTGAGCTCTGGAAGGCAACCAATCAGCAGCTCAAAGTGACAAATTCAGAGCAGAAAGGAGCCGTTCCTGTAGGATCTGCTCCAGCAGCAATACGTAGAACAGCTGCTAACTAAGAGGTGTCCTCGCTCTCCTGGGGGGAGGGGGAGGGGGAGGGGGGACCACACACCAGAACCAGTCTGCTCAGTTTCCCCCCTGAATGGCTGACCGCTCCCTGCTTTTATCCACGCCGAGCTGATTGCATAATTTCCTGCAGCTGTGAGAGCCCGGCGTGTTTCTCTGAAGGCAGGGGGCGGAGCCAGGAGCTGTCAAAATCAGCTGGAGCTGACGGGAGGAAGAATCGGGTGTTGAAGATGGGAGATCGTAACATAAACACTATTCTCTGCAGCTATACTAGTCTATCATGTCTAATTGGATTGACTCTTTCATTTGTTTATATCTGTTTATGATCAACAGTTAAAGGCTCACCTTTCCTCAGGAAAGAAGACTTGTCTCTGTTCAAGACCTCCTTGGACACCAGGCTGAAGTTGGACATGGGGTTGTCCTTCATGCTGCTGAAAGAGCAACACTCTGAAACCTTCTGGAGGACTTCTTCACTCAGATTACAACACAGGAAGTCTGAAAACCTCCTGATAGAAGCAGGCAGGTCCTGGAAGAGAGAAAACATGGTCTTTAACTGGAGTCATGGTCAATGTCAGTCTGTTTCTAAGGTTTTCACATCAGGAACAAAACTACTAAATACTCTAGTTGTTCTTCGGTCGGTCCAGATCAATAAAACCTCAAATAAACAACAGCTGACGTGTTGAACTGTGTCTGTAGTTCTTTAACAAAAACTGAGACAAGAACAGAGCAAACTACCTGCTTCCAGAGGAATTAAAGTATTTAACCATCAGGTGTGAGGTCACATTCACTGCCTGTCTAATAAAGTGTTAGTTATAGGGAGCATAAAGGCTGGACTCTGGAGTGAAGGAGGAAGGTCATGTGGTCTGATGAGTTCAGACTGACCCTGTTCCAGAGTGATGGAACATCTTGTAAGACGTGAGGAGCGTGGAGTGATGCTCCCATCATGCCTAGTGCCTAGCATACCAGCATGTGGGGGCGGGGCTGTGATCTGGGGCTGCTGCAGTTCATCAGGTCAAGGTTCAGCAACATCAGGAGCTCAGAGAAGGTCAGCTGACTCCCTGGATCTGCTGAGTCACCAGGTTGTTGTTTTTTTGTTTACAACACAGGCATACTCCAAGATGACAGCGTCAGGATTCATCCAGCTCAAATTGTGAAAACGTGGTTCAGGTAGCATGAGACATCATGTTCACACACAGACTGACCACCAGAGTCCAGACCTGAACCTCACTGAGACTCTTTGGGATGCTGTGGAGAAGAACTTGTACAGAGGTCTGACTCTGTCGTCACCTCCACGAGATCTTGGCTAAACATGAATGGAAATCTGGATGAAAACAATGTGACATTGCAGAAGCTCATAGCTAAAGCTAATGTGTGCTATTATCAAAGCTAAAGGTGCCTCGTTGAATTGACCTCCTCCGCTTATCCAGGTCTGGGTTACAGGAGCAGCATCTCCTATAGGGAAGCCCAGACTGACACCAGCTCATCCAGGGAGACCCCACAGCATTCCCAGGACAACCTAAAGATAGAATCCCTCCAGTGTGTCCTGGGCCAGGCGAGGGCAACGTGCCAGCAGGACATGCCTGGAACACTTCCCCAGAGAGGCGTCCAGGAGGCATCCCGACTAGCGATGTGACGTTCATGAACGAGTCGAATCTTTTGAACGGCTCTTCACTTTGAACGAGGAGATCCGAGTCCTTGTGCAGAACCGTTCATTTCTTTGTATTAACTGTGATGTTTGAGGCCAGGATGCAGTATTCAACGGTACAGTAAGGAATCCAGACCCACGTCAGAGCAAAACCAGTCCAGGGGGAAGGGTGCAGCGTCAGTGCTCCATCAGGCGTGCTGTGAATTAACACTCACAGCCCAGGTCTCAGTCCAGGGCCAGGGGGCGTGGTTGTCAAAAAAGTGGTCTAAAACTGTGGCAGGATTCTAAAAGAAAATGGAGAAATAAATGATTTACCTTAGGCTTACCTGAACCATCTCCTCATATGTGATGAACAGGATTCTGTCTCCCAGCTCTGAACGTTTCCAGTTCTTCACATGATCCGTCCATTTTCCAAACAACACTGCAGACAAATCATATGTCCTCACCTGATGTTTGGAGTAAAAGTCCTGCTGTTTTATGTGGTAAACAAACTAAATCTGTTTACTTTATAAAAAACAAAGTTAATGAGTTTGGTTTTAGTGTGTGTGTGTGTGTGCGCGCGCACCCTACAAAGGAAAATCCTCTGCTCTAATCCAGATGAGAAGTAAACACTTGTCTAACTGTGAGGAACTGTAAGGTTCCTTCATGTCAAACGTCTCTCAACATCTTCCTTAAGAACAGTGATGTAGTCACTGGGATCGTCACATTTTTTTCATGATGGTATTCCAGTAATTATTTGTGCTGACTTGATGGGTTTTCATGAGTTTGATGTTTTTATACTTTTTTCTGTGTTGTTGTATCGAAACATTTGTTCTGTGTTTTTATTGTTTTATGAATCAAAAACCAGCTGGGGTCAGACATAGTAAAATAGCTTAAGCTACAAACGTTAAAGTTAATGTTTAACACTGGTCCCTGTATGAACAAATACATTCAATTCAATAAACCAATCCAGCATGTGACCTCTGACCTTTGCCATCCAGGAATTTATTAATGAATTCATCAAAAGTTTCTGGATCATCAAGGAAAGTGGCCATCTGGTAGAAGTAGTATGAAGACACCAGGACGTCCCTTGGGTCCCTCGTGACGTAGATCACCTACAAGAGACAAAGCTGGACAATAAGTCAGGTGTCTTTATGAAACATTAAAACGTGTTACCATCAGGCAACGTCTCCATGGATTGACCGAGGTGTGGAAGGAAGGGGGCATGAGGCTGAAGGGGAAATGTGTGACCGCCGCACGAGGAGATGTCAGCTGATCCACAACCGTTGCCACTGGTCATCCAGTGAGCCCTGACCCAATCTGATTCATGTCGATTGAAGGCTGTCAGAAGTCCTCTTGAGTTAGAACTGCTGTGAATCAGTACCATTGGTGTGTGACCAGTTGGCATGCTGTTTGTACTTTAATGCATCATTAGAGTTATGAGGGTTTTTTTTAATCAATAATTTATTTAGTTAAACTTTTGATCAAGATGAAGTCTGTTAGGGATTAAAATGAACTCCACTGAATGGTTGACCAGAACATCAGTTTTCATATCAATCTCTTCTAGTAATTTTACAGGTCAATCATTAACCCAGTGCAGAAGTTCAAATCTTAACAGAAAGACAAATCTACAAGGGTCAGCTTCAAGAAAAAGAAGTAATAACAGCTATCTGACTTTTTGTTTGTTTTATGCTACCTGCTAAAGCACATTGTGTTACCTCTACTGTATGAAAACAGCTTTTCAAATGAAAACTGACTGATGGATCTATTGATGGACTAGAGCAGTGACAGAAATCAGAGGCAGGAGAAGAACCCTGGTATGAAGCTGGTCACGTTAAAAAGTCCTCCTTTTGACCACATCAGTGCACTCAATGCATGTTGATGGTTATCTATTGAAACAGACATGTTCCCATGATGTGGACTGATCTCCTCTGGTTGAGTTTGGATGGTTTCAGAGATTCTCCTAGTTCATAAATATACTCTATGTGAAAATAAGTAAGGCATTTTTATCTATAGGCAGAGATATTAAAATTTAATGATAAACCACACAAAGTACTGGCAAGTTACATTCAAAGTTCATACAATTACATTCAAAGTTCCTAGTCTGCGAATTACATTCAATGACAATGGCAATAAAAGTTTTTCTGATTCTGAAAAAGACAACTCATAAAACAAGAACATGATCGTTCAGTACACACAGTCATAACTAACCAGCGGTGTTGGGCAAGTTACTTCAAAACTGTAATGCATTATTTATTACTTATTACTGTCATTTAAAGTAATCCCTTACATTACAATATTACTGTTTTTTAAATGTAAGGCATTACACTACTTTTGCATTACTTTTAGTTACTCTCACCAAAATAACTGTAAATATGGATTTAACCATCAAAATGTGCTCATTCTACATCCAGTGGAAAGTGATGTGATGGATACATGGAGATATCCATCCATCTGTATATTAACCCATTCATCCATCCATTATTTATCATCCATCCATCCATCCATCATTTATCCATTATTTATCCATTATTTATCATCCATCAATCATTTGTCATCCATCCATCATTTATTCATCCATCTATCCATTCATTATTTATTCATCCATCTATCCATCCATCCATCCATCATTATCCATCCATTCATGCATCTATCCATCATTTATTCATCCATCCATCCATCCATCCATCCATCATTATTCATCCATCTATCCATCTTTATCCATCCATCCATCATTTATTCATCCATCCATCATTTATTTATCCATCCATCCATCATTATTCATCCATCCATCCATCTTTATCCAACCATCCATCCATCATTTATTCATCCATCATTTATTCATCATCCATCATCTTTATCCATCCATCCATCCATCCATCCATCATTTATTCATCCATCCATTATTTATTTATCCATCCATCCATCATTTATCATCCATCCATCATTTATCATCCATCCATTATTTATCATCCATCCATCCATCATTTATCCATTATTTATACATTATTTATCATCCATCAATCATTTGTCATCCATCCATCATTTATTCATCCATCTATCCATTCATTATTTATTCATCCATCTATCCATCCATCCATCCATCCATCCATCATTATCCATCCATTCATGCATCTATCCATCATTTATTCATCCATCCATCCATCCATCATTATTCATCCATCTATCCATCTTTATCCATCCATCCATCATTTATTCATCCATCCATCATTTATTTATCCATCCATCCATCCATCATTATTCATCCATCCATCCATCTTTATCCAACCATCCATCCATCATTTATTCATCCATCATTTATTCATCATCCATCATCTTTATCCATCCATCCATCCATCCATCCATCCATCCATCCATCCATCATTTATTCATCCATCCATTATTTATTTATCCATCCATCCATCATTTATCATCCATCCATCATTTATCATCCATCCATCTAACCGTACTAATCCATCATATCTACATACAGTATATTTAAATCTATACACACACATATATACGTGAGGCAGCTTGTGCACATGGGGAGTTCCTATTCATAGTTTGACTGCGCGCGAGAGAGTGAGCTCTTCAACTTCTGATGTTAATAATCCAGTCTGTTTGAGTGACTCTTTATCAGGAAACTTCTCAGTTTGCTTCAGTTTCTGAGCGTCGCGCTGCGGGCTTTGGTTACTGTGAGCGCGCGACTTGTGCGCTCTCCTCCAACACTGTTCGGAACCACGCCTGAGTTTGCTGCGTGGCCCAGATATATGGAATGAAATTAGAGACCCCTTCCAAGAGAGGACGTTCTTGATTTGAAAGGAGAATCCTTCATTCTCACACACAAAATTATTCTCCTTCACCTCAAAATGTCCCTCTTCAGACTCAAATCTTTCCTGCTCACTTACAAATATGTTCTGCTCGCTCTCAAAGCTGAGTTTCTGCTCTCAGATTGAAGCTGCTCAGGCACATTTTTTGTGCTCTCCTTTGAATTCTCTTCTCTCGGACTCAGATCTCTTCTGCTTGCGGATCAGACTTGCGCTCACGGATTTTCCCTGCTCGCACTCAGAACTTGCACGTCTTACTGATAACCCCGCCCACTCTCTGTTCCAACCAATAGAGTGAGAGCAAGATGGGTACTTGGTAGAGGTGCGTTTGGTTTGATCATAGTTCCGTCCAGCTAGGAGCTCACTTCATTTAGGCAATTTTATCAGTATCAGAATCTACGAGGAGGAAGGTTTTAAGTCCAAACGATAAATAATCTAGGAAAATATCATTAACTTTTGAGAGATGGACTATTCTTCTTAGAAGTTTTTCTGAAGAGAAGTGATAATGATGAAGAAGCTGTTCTGAAGACAAGCTAACGGTGCTAATACTCCTCCACAGGTAAGCTGCTAACTTCTGTCAGATAATCACAGTAATAATAATAATAATAATAATGCATCAGTTTTATATAGCGCTTTTCTAGGTCACTCAAAGACGCTTTACAGAGTTGCATTATTCATTCACACAGTCATTCTCACCGGTGGTGGTAAACTACGACAGACGTCTGTAGCCACAGCTGCCCTGGGGCAGACTGACAGAAGCGAGGCTGCCATTCTGCGCCATCGGCCCTTCTGACTAGGGCTGTCGCGGTTGAGGAATTCCCCCTGCGGTGAGTCAGGGCGGCTCAATATTGCGGTGTGCGATTTTATTGCAGCACTTTATTTATTTAGCACATTTCTTTGTAAATTACTAAAATAAAATAAAAATAAAAAAGTGCCCGTTTTGTTAAAATCAAGTATATAAAATAAGATTAACCTGATGTGGTTTCAGACAGGATCTGAGAGGGGTGACAACATTTCCAGCGACACTGAAAACCCTCTCTGAAGGTGCGCTCGTTGCGCAAATACACATGTACTTGCGTGCGACTCTGGAGAGCAAAGGGAATCGCTCTTGGTTGTTACGCCACCGTGTCAGGGGATCAGGGGTCGCGTTAACCGGATTTTTCCGGTATTTAACCGTTTTTTTTTTTTTTTTTACTCTGACGGAAAGATCTGAAGGGCGCCGGTCATTCTGACAGGTTTGTGCGCCATCAGACCGTCATAGGCAATCACTGAATTGTCCCCACTAATAATTCAAACTAAGGATGCAGAAATTGCGCTGCATCTCCACCAACTAATACCTGCAGCCCAGACTGAGGTTCTGCTGAGCGCAGACCTGTGATCCAGACGTCCTGCGCTCTGCAACAGAAGAACACTGGTCCGCCATCAGGTGTCAGACCTGATCCGCTCAAACGCCCCTTTGCAATCCAGTGCTCAGCACGCGATCAGATATGGATTAACTACACTTTCTGTTGTAATGTGCTCTCAGAGTAGCGTTTATAAGCTGTGGAGGCTTGTTGACACGCAAAACCTGCTCCACGAGCTGCGCGCACATAGAGCTGGACCTCAAACACTCCCTCACGCGAGGAGGTCCGCATTAAACATCAACGCCAGGTTTTCCCCTGAGTATCTCAATGAAACATATGTGAACCCCTCATCTCTCTCATGATCTCATAATGAACATTAATATTATATAGTAATCAGAGTCCCGCGGAGCGCACAGAGCTGCACCTGCTGCTGCGCAGCGCTCGACTCCAAACAGAGTTTTTAGAAATGTCTATCTGATGACTGACTGATCGACTAATTTAGAGTCTAATCCTATGGATGTATGTGCTAAATGGGCCCGGTGTTTGAGTAATGCTACTGAAAATGTTTTTAAAATTTATAAGTGACGATAAAAATAGATTATGACCGGATTTTTTAACCCTGTCAGTCAAATGACGGAAAACTAAAAAGCCCAGCGCGACCTCTGAAGGGGATTTTCATTAGGGTCGATGGGTTCCTCCTTCAGGTAGCGACTGAGCTCCAGCTCGGCTCTAACTCTTTGGGACAGATGCAGAAGACGTGCTGCTCCGTGACTTCAGCAGGTCTCCGAGCGGTTTTTTTTTTTTTTTTGCCGCTGGTGGCAGCACTGTCTCCGCCAAGAATTCTGGCTGGGCTGCAGCTGACGCACTGGCACCGCTCCCTCCATCTTCCATGTGTACGATCTCCTCGATCAGCGCGCACTTTACCTCATCATCATCATCAGTATTGTCAGGTGCGGTAATTGCAGTGGCCCGTCATGCAGCGCGGTAGGTTTCTTAATATCGCGATATTTCATTTGTGCGGTTACCGTGACAGCCCTACTTCTGACCACCACCAACATTCACACACAGTCACACTCACATTCACACAGGCAAGTTGGGTGAAGTAAGGATGTTGATGTTAGTAGTAGGACCCGTTAACGTTAGACAAACCGTCTCAGTGATTGTTTAGTGAGACCCGGATACTGGTGACTTTAAACCTTCTATGCTAACAGAGACTGACCTGAGCAGGGCTGAGTTTACCAGATAAAACAGTCACTGTGGGGCAGGAGGTTGTTTACTGGAGCTATCAGGCTAAATAAAGACCTCTGGAATTATTTTCTAAATAAACAAAGCTCTGTACATGCTGCTAATGCTAATAGAACACTCTAGTTTAATCTATTTATTCATTAACCTTTTATTTAACCAGGAAAGTCCCATTGAGGTTCAGAATCTCTTTTACAAACAAGTCCTGGATTGTTTCCTATAGGGCAGGTTGCGATTCATTAAAAAACCTACAGGTTTTATTTACTGCTTTTTGACAACATGAAGTTACTAGGATTAGAAATGCTGCCTGACTGCATTCAGACTCCAGAACAGCTTTAACTTTAAAGTTCAATTACAAAGGTCCATTTCACTCAAACTGCTGCTCAAAACAACAAATACAAATAATTTAATTTCCAGAATCAGGATACTTAATTGCAATACTTTCTGCTGTAAAAAAACTTAGATTCATTGTGAAATGTCAATTAGTCACATTTGCTCTTTTATAAAAGAACCAGCAGATTTGTGTCCAGTCCTGGTCCTTGAGGGTCACCATTCTGCATATTTTAAGTTTCTCAGTTTCAACACACCTGACGTTATGATCTTAATGGAATACAGAACAGGTGATGAAACCATTTAATCAGGTGTGTTGGAGCAACAGAACTAAAACATGATAGTGGCCCTCAAGGACCAGGATTGGACCCCATTCTGAACATCAGTATGAGCCACAGTGTGAAGGAAAACTCCTTTTAACAGGAAGAAACCTCCAGCAGATCTGGGCCCATAATGGGTGTCCTTATGTTTGAGGATATTTATACCTAATCAGTATATTAACTTCTTCTAATGTTGTATCTCTGCTCTATTTGTCCAGGAACTAGTTTATTGGGTCAGTGGAAGCTGTTTTTCTCCAGGGAACCAGAGACCCTCCAGAACCTGTACATGGACTTACCGTCTGCTAATGGACTGCTGTACATGCTGGAGCCAGTAACCCCTCTCTGGTGTGTGTGGTCCATCAGGGACCAGCACTAGAGCTAAACCTACTACCAGTGTTGATGTTATCATGAAGACCTGGCTGAGGTTCACACCTCACTCATGTTAAAGTTCATAATGAATGACTTCCTGTTGATTTAGTGGTCAATGATTTCTGATTGTTACAACTTTATATTTTATTTTAGTCAAATTCATTTGAACTAATATTTCTGTACTTATTCACTACTCAGGAAAACAATAATCGTTCAGTTCCCAAACTTTTATATTTACATGGAAAGAGCTTTAGAATAAGAAAAGATAAAACCATAATGAAGCAGAGTTCTTGACCCTGATAGGATTTATTGTTCTATGACTAAAATCTGTCACCAGCTGTAGATGAACTGAATGAACAGATCACTGGACAACATTAGAGCTTCTCTTTATTCTGGAGTCTTCTCCACTGGGACCACTTAGGAGGTCTGATGTAAAGGTTGTCTTCATTTAGTCTGGAACGCTCTGAAAAGAGTCAAAGGAGAATTTTCATTTACACAAACATGGACTTAACATTTTCCACAAAGTGACAAAAAGGGTTGGTTAATTAAAACCTGATCCCGGACAAACAAATACAGAGTGTGTGTTTTAATCAAAGATGTTTAAAATATGTTGAACTTACAGCAGTTTGCTGGATTCCTCCTGTTGGAAGAGATCCAGGAGAAAATAGGATGAATCTTCTGACGTCATCAGGTGGATCTGTGGACATGTCCCCTGTAGTCGGTCTCCTCTGGAGAATCCTGGTCTGTAGATCTGAGCTGTGTCCTCGTCTCCTCTGTCTTCACTAGGTTGAGATGTCTCACTTTATCTGAAACATGATGATATATTGAAAATGTCAGAAATAACATGGTCATGGTTAAAAATGAAGAAACAGGTAAAGAACAGAGAACTGGTAAAAAGAGTCATAAAACTAAAACGACAACAGAGAGGAAGTGACTGCAGTCTGCAGAGGTCATCCAGGGTCAAATTAGAATTAACTTTTATTAACAGCTGCATAATATAAAACGGGACATCATTACACTGTGGATGTAGAACATCATCAAACCTGTTGTCCTCCATCAGGTCCAGCTCTGTCCTGGACCTTTGTAACTGAACTTTAAAGTTTTGTTGTTTTATAATAATTAATAATGCTGTTCTGGTGTCTGAATGCAGTCAGGCAGCATTTCTAATCATACACGCAAAAAAAATTGTCATTGGATGAACTCAATTTGATTGATGGCAGGTTTTCCACATAATACAAATATGTTGGTTCAATCAAATCTATATACATCATGACAATGTAAATATATTGAGTCAGTCAAACACAATTTCTTTAAAACCTTTAAAAGGAA
This sequence comes from Callopanchax toddi, assembly GCA_006937965.1. Lineage (NCBI taxonomy): Eukaryota > Metazoa > Chordata > Actinopteri > Cyprinodontiformes > Nothobranchiidae > Callopanchax > Callopanchax toddi. Next base: position 59,166 of record SSNR01000120.1, on the reverse strand, counting down.
AAACATCACATTAACAAGATGTGAACATTTTTAGTTGGTTCAACTCAATACAATGTAATTCAGTGAAGCTAAATTGTCATTGAATTGAATGGATGATTTTAATTTCAACTACCTTCTTGACATGTTTTGACTCGTGTCTGCAGTTTTCATCAGAAGTGTCACAGATGTAGGTGTGACATGTCATTATCAGCTGTTTGTCCTGATGGGCGTGGCCAACCCAGACCTGTCAGATCTTCAGGGTTGGCCATGCCCATCTCCACCTGGAGATGGAGAGGAGAGTCCCAGGTGAGAATGAGACCTAGGCCCCCTGGTCCTGGTTCATAGACCACCTGGCCTGCTTCCTTCTTTTGATGGCCTCTCTTATCCGATGTCTGTATCTGTTGTCTTCTGTGTGATACAGACACTGGATAAGGACTTTGGAGGTCGTGAGAGTGCAAAATGTTCAAAGAGGGTGGACCGTTGTGCAACTCAATAGTTTTGTTATTGTAACAAATCCCATTTTGAAAGAAAATATTTTAGGTTCACCAGACAAATAATAATTATTGTAAAGCTAAAGTGCTACATTTACATGGAGTGAAATTAAAAAAATGTTTCAGCTTAACTGAATTTTTTTTCTTTGTGTACAAATGTGAATGTGCAAAAGTGTGCTCCTCCTCCCCCCAGTGCCCAAACAAACTCATTTATTTTGTGTTCAGAATCAGCCTCTGATGGTTTAGAATAATTTTTAGTCCATACAAAGAAAATCTAATTAATTTGGTGTTTATTAATTTTATTTATGGACAACTGACAAAATGTATATATATTCTTTGAAAGAACGACCTGAATCTGTTGGTTAAAAGCAGTAAATAAAACCTGTAGGTTTTTTAATTAATCACAGCATCCCCTATAGGGAACAATCCAGGACTTGTTTGTAAAAGAGATTTTGTACCTCAATGGGACTTTCCTGGTTAAATAAAAGGTTAATAAATAAATAGATTAAACTACAGTGTTCTATTAGCATTAGCAGCGTACAGAACTTTGTTAGCAGGCAGCTTAACTGTGGGGAGTATTAGCCTCGTTAGCTTCTCTTCAGAAAAACTTTTAACCTGTTGTCCTCCATCAGGTCCAGCTCTGTCTGGTTCTGGTTCTGGTCTCACCTGGTTCCATGAGGAGCTCAGTTTCTGCTGTAGACCTGTAGGTCAGATATGAGACCAGAAGGATCACTTTCCTTTATTTGGGTTGTTAAATTTATTTTTTAAAAGACCAACATGACGGTATCTTAGTCTCCTCTGTTTTTCTTTCTGCTGGCAGTGTGAACACTGAGTACAGAAAGCAGCTTTACAGCATCACAACAGTGAAACAGTACAGAGAAAGAATTCAATGTGTGTATTACATGTTCAGTATTTATTATTTAAACGTTGACCATATTAGTCTTCAGAATATTTACTGCTGTTTAGATGAAAATGAAGCGTGTAATTAGACTTGAGTTGTGTGACATTAGAAAAAACATACAGGTCACTTAGAATTAAACTATTTGAGATTCTGCAGTTCAAGCAGTCCCTAGTGGTGCACGGTGCACACACGCTGATACTGTGATGAAGATATATTTACATTATGCTGTGCAGCCCTAATTTAATGATCAGTAATACTGATAATAACATATACATTTTGCCATTGCCAACTTCTATACTTGAATTTTTCCACCAGGGGGCAGATAACCTGCATACAATTCAATACAATAGCTCTTTTGGGATTACACAAATCTACTTAAAAAGCTAGAGCTCTTAGCAAAAACTGATAGGAAACAAATGGTGTTAAAGTTTTAAATCATTTAGAGGATTTAGAATCTTGTCTTTTCTGATGTGATGCATAACAGATCATTACATAACAGATATTTAATAAAAAGTGGTGAAAAATCTATTTATTAATAATACATTCATTTATTTATTTAAATCAAATGTGCAGGTGATGGTATTTTAATTTAAATTTAACATTGACAAAAAAAAAAGTATTTTGTTATTTGTTTGTCTGAAACCCTTCTACCCCATCCAGGTCACAGAAAGGATATTGCTTCAGCTGGAGTGATGCGAATCCAGTATTTAATTGTGTTGCTGTGTTTGTAATTTGACCATGTCTGGGCCCTAGCAGTCAGATTACTAGGTCTAGCTATGACAATTTCAGTGCAGTCTATTATGCAACGACATTGTTTAAAATTCTGCCTTATAGTTTTCTGCCTTAAGTTTGTCAAACTCCAGCTGCAGGTTAACATGGTCACTGTGAAGCCCAGTAGGTCATCATATTCTCTCTTTGGAACAGGGAGGTCCTCTTCAGCTTTAACACAGAAATGTGAAAAATATAAAATATGCAGCAACAAGTCCACACAAACACTTTTATTGTTAAAAACAATCCTCACTGGGATGGTGATCCAAAATTGGATCCTGATCTGCATTCTCCAAAGCAGCCAGCTGATCTGATGGAGTGGAAGCCATTTCATCCCTTCTCCTTTTCCCTTGATACCTTAATGTAACAGGTCTAAATTACTTAAGAGTTACACCAATCAAAAGCCATAACACTCTGGACATCAGGAATATCAACAATTTAAAAATAATAAATAGATCTGTGATGGGATGGTGTAAACATTACCTGTCCATCTTTGCATGGGGGTTTGGACTTTGCAAAACCAGGACTATGAGTCCATTGACGCCTCGCCTGTGAATAAATAGACTGCTTAAAAACAAACCAGTAAACACTATAACCACAATTCCGGTGTAAAATTAGTACAGAATTACATTACCGGATATAAAATGGGCGCTACAAAGTCGAGCATTTCAGAATGTGTCTTCAGTCCAGTTTTCATCTACCCTTTTGATGGCATGCAGCCAGAGACGCCTCCGATATTTTTTAAAACGGATGTGCTCCCTTCGAAATTCTGAAAGATTTCAGTCTACTGCTTGAAGAGGGGCGATTCTGGCATCCATAAACGCAACAACCCGACATTTCGATGTGCTAAGAACTTAAAAACATCGTTTAGAACGTTATGTCTCAATATCGTCTGTGAACGAAGAAGCGCCGCACTTACGTCACCAGGGGGCGCAAGCAACTTTAGATGACGTAGGGAGTAAATGTGTCTATTAGCTGTTCTAAGTTTAAGATATTAGTTATATACACTTACGTTTATTTTCTGGAAGATGTTTCGCCACGACAATATTTTTAATGAAGACAAGCTTTCTCTATGTTACTTTAAAATAAAAATAAATAAATTATTGGCTTTGACGGTCACGTCACTTCCGGGTTAAATCATCACTTTCGCAAAGCAATGGCTTCCGGGATTTCATTGTGATGCATGCGCCGTTAATGCAGCCAGGTGACTCGAATACTGGCCTTTGTGTATTTGATTCACAAAATACATTTGTTACAGTGAAAAATAAGATAAAGCAAAAATGGCAGAGGAGGTTCTGCGGCGCATTAGAAGACGCTGTAATACTATAGAAAGTGCGTATCATCAAGGATCTACAGAGAATTGCTTGCTTTAGATTCATGTATAGCAAACTTTAGCAGAGTTGAGCACGTTTTTAGTGACGAGGCTGTCCGGAATCTATATGAAAGTCTGACCGAACTAAGATCTTTCATTGCTGCTGATCCTACATTACCAAGTACCAGTGCAGCACCTCGTTTGCATTCAGGTAATGTAGTCTCCATTTTTACAATAAACATTAATTATCCCATTTTATTAATGCTACTAATTTTACAGAAAAGTAAAGGGTTTTTCATATATCAACTGTCCATTATTTACTGCATATTTGAGGCTAATGCTGCCAAAAGACTTTGTTACATGTTTAATGACAGTACTGTATATTGTATATTTCCCAATTAGACATTAAATTACTTTCAATAATAAATGTATTTCAAATTGTAAGCCAGGTTTCATAACAATTCTGTAAAATAATTTCAGGTTTGAGTCATGTCAACATTTACTTTTCATTACAATAAGAAATAAAACAACTAGAACTATAAAAGGACAGCAGTGAAAAACATTTTGTTTAAGAAAAAACTTTGTCATAATAAATTATTTACATACCAGGAGTAAATGCATCTTTTATATAAATGATTTGTCATTAACTTCCAAAGTAAAATAACAAACCAAAAACATGCTTTATGTCTTGTATTTATTGTACATAAATTGGTATAAATACACTTAGAATAACATAAACATATTCAAAAACTTTGAACGAGCTAAATAAAATCTAAGACGTTCTAAACTGTTTCCTTTTATTGCTTCAGATTACTAACATTCTACTTTTTCTATTTTCCAGGAAGACCAAAATTAAACATCACAAGAGAACAAATAGAGCTGCTGCTTAGTCAAGGCTTCACTGTAAGAGCCATGGCAAAGATGTTTGGCTGTTCCTCCTCTTACCTGCATAAAAAAATGAGATCTTTTATGATTTCATCACGAAATCGGTTCACTGTGATTGGTGATGCTGACTTGGAGGATCATGTGAGGAGACTTCACAGCCAGTTTCCCAGATCAGGCTCTGAGGTTTGTAGACTATAACATTACCTTTGTTTATTGCTTATACAAAATGTCCTTTTAACTTTAGATGTTATAATATCCATTTAGATGATGAGGGCTTATCTTCTTGCTGATGGGCTTGTGGCCAACAGAAGAAGAGTTAGAGGAACCCTTAACCGTATTGATCCAACATCTGCAGCCCGAAGATGGAGTCAGACTGTAGCCAGGAGAACATACCATGTCCCGTTTCCCAACAGCTTGCGGCACATTGATGGCCATACGCGTCTCATTCGGTTAATAGCTTTCATGTTGGTTTGTTATGGCAATAAATATAGATTTTTGGTTTTATAGTTGTAATTTTTATATTGCATGATCAGTATCATAACAGATTTTCATTATTCTTGCACCTTATGAATTACTATTATTTATTTTTTTATTATTATTATTTATTTATTTTATTATTTCTTTTCTTAGTATGACATACATATTCTAAATAAATCTAAATCTAAAATTTAATCATACTTCATAGTTTACTAATCCTTCTTTGGCTAAAATATTATTTATTCTATACAAATCCAATATAGTGTCATATAAATGTCAATTTTTTTTTAAATAAAACTAATCTTTGTTTATTTTGCAGTTGGGGATTTGTGACCCATGCTGGCATTGATGGGAACTCCAGACTCATCACTTACCTGAACTGCAGCACTGACAACACAGCTCTGACTGTACTGACTCATTTTGTTCGTGCTACCTGTCTATATGGTTTGCCTTCTAGAGTCAGATCTGATCATGGGGGGAGGGGGGGGGGGACACCCAGGTTGCTCTTCTGATGAACCTAATGCATGGTCAAGGACAATGAAGACACATAGCTGGTCGTTCTGTACACAACCAACGTGTAGAACGTCTCTGGAGAGATGTTTTCCAGCAGGTTGTTCACTATTTCTACAGGCTGTTTTATTCATTTGAAGATGAAAACATCCTAAACCCTGACAACGATTTGCAAAAAAGGGCACTTCAAATAGTTTACCAGCCAGAAATCCAAGTTAGACTGGATTTATTCAGGCGTGCTTGGAACAACCACAGAATCCGAACAGCAAACAACCATACACCAACACAAATCTGGATGGAGGGTATGCTAACAAACAGGGAACAGGAGTCAACAGCCATAAACAATGTCTTTGGAGATGACCCATACAGCCAAGAGAGTCTTGAAGCTAGGCTGAGAAGACACGGTGTCCAGCTTCACCAGTTACAAGCAAACGACGAAGACCTCGAACGAGCAGTGATTGTGTCACAACCACTGAATAACCTGAGCTTCGAACAACAGCAGGCTGTTCTACATGCTATTCAAGGTACAGACAATTTGAAGAACAGATACCTTGCTTGTGTCTGAGAACTTGAAGATATACTAAGAACATGATGTGTGTAACTGCAAGTATATTGGATTCATTGACAAAAAAAGATAAAGCCCAAAACTCAAAACAGTGTAAATTTAACAAAATTACTAAAACTGGAGTATTTTATGTAAAAGCATTGAAATGTCTGATCTTTCGCAATAAATAAAATACTGTTATTAGGAGGGCAGTTTATATCTTTAAAGCTCAACTGTTTTTGTACATTTTTCTTAATTCAGAGAAATTGATTGTTTCTTAAATTTGATACATTCAACTTAATCATGTATAATATATTGATGTGACTACCTAGTCAAAGTTAGATACACAAATGCAAACTTTGAATACTTTATGCAGCTGTAAATGTAGCATTATGGTGTTAGTTATTCTGATTTGTTTCAAGTAGAGATTGGCATTAGTGACAGTTAGCGACAGGACATCTTGCTCTAACAAAACAGTTCTGCTTTAAATGTTTTTATTGTTAAACTAAAATTATTTAATGTGATTCCACTTTTTAAAATGACAAAGTCTGGTTTACTAGATTTTAGATTATTTTGCATTGTTCTCTAGTGTAAATCAATGCCATATGAGTTATTTTTACACACACAAATGCTATGATGCAAAATTTAGCAGAGTATGATGTGTGCATGAAAGCAGGTTTCCTCATTATTTATAATATGCACAACCCTCACATTGGCCATATGGTACTTGGTCATGAATTAACACCAACATTAAAACAACATTTTACAGAAGTTTAACAGGTGGTGATCTAATATAACACATAATGTAATTGTAACGTACTTTGGACTGAATTTTTATAAAACAAAACTCCAAAAACCTTTCAATAGAATTTTACTTATCGTAGTTAACTGCCTTTGTTGCGTAGCCTTATATTCTTCTCTTTAGTACTTATAGCGTTAGTGGCCTCGTTATTTTGTAAATATAAAATCTTTAGTATTATAGTCTCTTTGAGTTCCTTAAAAACATTAGCTTATAGTGTAAATTATTGTATTTATCTAAACCGTAGTTTTATAGAGCGTTCTTATTTAGGCCTTTTTGCTTTAGGTTTCTTTTCCCATATATGGGTGATTTTTATAGACTGGTAAACCAATTGTATAGTTTACTAGGCTATGATTTTTAGTTAAGGGGCGTATTTAGTTTTATTCCCTTCGCAGCACCTCCTTCTGCCAGAGACAAACTTATTAATACTTCAATACTTTGTGTTATTGGCCTTTTGTATTAGTCCCCTTTTATTTTTCTCCTAGACCAGTTAGGGGACATTACACTTAATAATAGTGGTCCTGTCTTACTCCACCTCTAGATCTAAGTAAATTTTGAATGAGCTAGTATCGATATGTCATGCACTTGCCACAGGCAGAATATAAATGTGGAAATCAATTGAGAACTTTATTAGGCTATATCTAGTCTGATTTTTATGTGCCTCTCTGTGTGGCCAGAAATCAGATTGGCTATACCATGTATGCAAATTATGTGACTTACATTTGCTAGGTATTTCATATCATAGCGTTTCAGCATTTAAAATAATTAAAAATCCTAACATGGAGTAATATGTAGAATGTTTTCTTGTTCAACCAGCATAAAAAGCTCAGCATGACCAATACTAATCAGAACACATATAAAATAAATTGCTTTCCAGTGAAGAATCCTTTATTGTTTTTACAATATTTTTACATTTAATCCAAAAAACCTCAGACCAAAGCCTAAACACAATGGGGTTTATGCACGGTCACTTCCTGGTTGCGATAGACTCTGCCCCTCCCTTCCGGTTCAACGCTGTTCCCACACAAACTGGACAAAATGGATTTTTTTACCCGTTTTCTTCAAGACCTGCCGTGCATCACGGTAAACGATGTCCACCGGATTTTTGAAAAACACACAGAGACGTCTGCGAGCAAGCGGGTGAAGGACTTTAAGCTGTATATAACCAGCTTTATTCATGAAATTGAAGGTAAGCTAACAGCGTTAGCTCGTAGCTTCCATCATCAAAAAACAGTGAAACAAATCTATATAGCCGTGATCGTGGGCTCCAACTGCTTCCCAACTTTCACCTTTCTCTGGTCTAGCTGTACGTTATCAAACACCAAGTCTTCATTCACCAAAAGAATAGTTGTTCCAGTGAAATAACACACGAACGGCGCCGCGCCTCCTCCATTAGCCTCGTCCACTCGGCTCTTTGACTACTGTGCTGCAAAGTGTGGACTGCAGACACGGTGTGGTTAGAAATGATCAAGTTTTCTCTTAAGTTCACAATCCTTCCTTTTTGTAGTTATTTATTCAGTGGAAATGTGTGGAAACGGACTGATGAATTCTATTCAGCTGATGCGGTACACAACGGAACACAGCAGTGTTCAGCTGTCGAGGCTTCCCGTCGCTGATACTTATATGATGGCTTCATTTCTTAGTACTATAATATATATATCATACTGTACTATACTATACTATAACTCGTTTTGATTATAAACAATATATTTAGCTGGAAATGCACTCTAACTCTGGAAATCTTCACGTTTCAAATGGAACCGGAAATGGTCCTGTGAGTTAATTTTAAACCGGAAGTTCTACTAAGTACTCTGTGCATAAAGCCCATTAAATATGATTTTTATGTCCTACGCAACATACATGTAGACATCAACACACTTCATAAAATCTGAATTTTTTATGTGTTCTTTTATCTTTCCCTTATATTTTATTTTTTTAAATTTTATAATTTAATGAAAACTTCTGTAAATATTAACTGCAACATTTACTCAAACTAATGTGTTGTATCCTTGTACACATCAATAACAGCTCAATATTTGCCGCCTTGAACACTTTGAAACAAAAGTGATTACTTTAAATGTAATACTAAATGTAACATACCAGATGTCACACAACGTTTTATCTATTTGGAACAATAAAGTAAATGTCATAATGTGCTTAACTACACTTTGCCAAAACCCAATGACTCTTTCACGGCCATGGAAAGCAGCTCGTGAAGTTCATCCTCCTGACTGACACTCTCGGAAGATAAAGGATCATGCTGCATGTAGATGCAAAGGGCAAACGATGCTTGCCTTCTTCCTGATCATAGAAGTTTATTCCTGGCTTGGCTGGAAAACCAAGGGCAGGAATTTCATCAGCTCCGGTGATGAAAATCAGCAGATCTTCATATGTCAGTGCTGTGACTTTGTCTGTCAGGAAGACAGCAAAATTGACATATTCAGACATTATTATTAATGTTCATGATTGCATGTTAAACGGCCATTGCTTATAGTAAGTACAATTTTTTGACATGCTCAGTATTTTTTTTATAATGTAATAAAGTGCACTAACTTTGACAGTAAAGTTTTTTGCACCAACAGATTGACTATTCATTCCTTTAAGATATTTAAAAGATTTTTTTTTTAAAGGGCTAGGTGACCATTATAAGCTTTGCTTTTGCCTACAGCCTTTCAGATACAGAAATCAACTGGATTCAGTTGAGTTTGTTTATACTGTATAATTGCATTGTTTGTATAGTACTATATACTGTGCTGAATTAACTAAAATCACACATAAATTGTCTCACAAAATGTTCTCACAATAAGATTTGAGTGTGTTTCAAACATTACAAATGTTTAATTGTTCCTTTAATATTTTCCACAGGAAGAATATCTACCCTCATTCATGTTAAGGACCATCTCCCAGGAGTAGATGGTGTCCTCCTCTGCCTCACGCTGATTGCTGCCTCTTCTGCTCTAAGTGTAACTGAAGAGTGCTTTGAATCCCGCTTTTGACAGGGGTTCATGCATGTTGGTGAACAATGGCAGGAAAGCAATCCAGTTCTTCTTCACCAGGTTCCACAGACCACCAAATGCATCAATTCCATCTGTGAATTGATTGATCATCCTGGCTGTTCTAAAAGACAATTGACAAAAATATATTTTTGATTTATTTCTCCACAAGTTTTTTTAAACTAAAGATTTGTTTGTCAAGTACTGACTTTATAAAATGTCTAGAAAGTCAACAGGCTGATTTAATCATGCATGACATTCATAATGAATATAAAAAAGGAAAAATCCAAGTCAACAAAATGGCAAATGCTGATTTTTGCTTTATTCAAAAAGTTAAAACCAAATGCAATAGTCAAAATGAGGGAAGATGATTTTCATGAAATATAATTAAGTGACTTAGGTGTATATACCCAATATTACTATCTCAGACAAACTTATCTTAACAATAACAACCTCATGAAGGCTATTGAATGATTAATCTAATTTAAGAAAAAACATTTTTCATTCGATTTAAGTTGTTGAGATTACAATACCCAGTATGACATTAATCAACATCATACAAGATAAAATAACATAAATTCAATCCAGTACGACTGCTTTTTTTTCCTGATCTTATTTTAGACATCCTTTGATTTTACAGCTTCATCCAGTTAGAGGTACTTAGATCTGGTGTCTATTTCCAGCTTTCAAATAGGCATGGAACACCCTGGACAGGTCAAATGTCCATAACAGGGATACACTGAGACTAATGAGAATTTAAGTCATTCACACCAACACCAAGGGACAATTTAGAGTCAATAATTAAGACTAAATGCATGTTGTGGGTTTGTGGTAGGAAACTTGAGTACCTGGAGGATACCTTTTCCAAAAATACAGGCCCCAGCCAGAAGCTAACCTGCCATGCCATGCAAGTTTGCCAGTGTTGTTAAAGCCCCTATGTGGAGCATTTTTCTATGTAATATTCAAAAAATTTTGAAATATTTATCGAGTTTAAAGTATGATCTATGGCTAGAGTTCGACAACATATGATAGTCAGGTGAAGACACTCCTACCTCCTATGGAACCTTTTCTTGATTTGTGACAGGCAAACTTTTTCTGCTAATCAAATTATAATTTATGTATTGTCGGCATTCTGTAAGCATGCACGCGCTTCGAGCAAACCTGTATCATTAGGTTGCGCTCTCATACAGGATGCTCTGTGTGTTTCTCTGTTTACCATCTCAGCCTCCTGTTCATGGAGGACACAGAGCTTATTTATATTAAAAACTTATCCACTACCCAGCTAATGAGTTTAGTTTTTTTATTTTTTAACCTCACAGAATGTCAGGGATGGGCAAGGATGCACATTTATTTTGGACCTGAAGTTCTTTCAGGGCCGAGTAGTTTAAGTGTTCAGCTTCAGAGGTCCGCAGAAGCTCTCAGCTAAAGAACAACTATAAGAAACATAACAGGAATAGACAAGGCTCAGACCCTCGTACAGTGTGGGAATGTAACTTGTGAACTGTGAGTGTTTAAAACCTACAGTTTTAGCAGAAGTCAAACAGTATAAGCCACTGTTATGCCCCTCTGCAGTTCCTCTGGCCATTTTCTGATGGTGCAGCAATCTGCATGGTCTGATTGCTAATTGGGCTGCACCTGGGAGAGCAGGCATAAAGCCTGCTGGGAGAGGCCTGAGAGAGACCAACACTGGAGCTGCCACCAGCCTTATACTGGCTGTAGATTTGGGGAGGATGGCTCCCTTTTAATAAAAAGTTTTTAGAAAATTCTCCTGTGTGTTCAGTCTCCATTTTATGTTGTGGCCCAACGAGTCGGGTCGTAACATAAATGGGAGCTCGTGCGGGATAGTCTGGACTGATGGTGGAGACTGGACTTGGTTTCATGGAGCTTGTTGTGAAGACATGAGTTGCACATTTACAGCAGAGTTGGATGCTGATATGTGTGAGGTGAGTCTGTGCCTTTTCATGTCCTCTGTGGCATTGAAAGGGGTTTGACCCAATTTGTTGGATCACTTTTGGATGTTACTGGCTGGGTAAAAGCAGTGACTTTGTGGTACTGGACCACAGGAATTGTGATCTGTTTTTTTGGGTGTGGCTCACTGATAAATTGTGTTGCAATGAAAATCCTTTAGTAACTTGGTGTGGTATGGGACCACTTTTGTGACTTTGTTTTTGTGGCAACAGTGCACTTTGTTTGGGATTTAGTTGCTACTTTAGAGTTTTTGTAGTGACTTTGTGTTAATCTATTTGGTTTGTGGCTGTTGTGCTCCCATTTTGTTTGTCACGTGTTACTATTGTGTTCATTGCCGAAATTTATCACATGCATCTGTTTTTCTGTCATGGACATGTTTGAGCTACGTGGTGAGAGTATGTAGTTTTACTGCAGTTGGAACTTTATTTTTATCAGTCTTCTCAGCAGCAGTTTGATTTCTTAGTTTTGTTTTTTTGTGATGGGTCTGGTAGTCCAGTTGTATCGCCTTTAGTTTTGGTAGGTTTAGCTTTAAACTTAATTGAGGGCAGAGGGAGGTCACCAGCTGCGACAGCCCTATAGGGGTTGGTCTGACTGATCTTCCTTCTTTTGTTCATTTTGGCCGGCTCATCACTTTTCTGTTCATTTTATTTTGCTACTTGTTGGCAGGGTTTTGTAAATCAGTTGATTTTAAAAATTGATTGTGTAGTGGTGGCTCTTTGTTTAATCCTAGATCTGTAACCGGTGTAATGAATTCTGATTGGCTCAGGTGAGTGGTCTGGGCCCTTTAGGACAGGTTTTTCCACCCTTCCCTTTCTGTTTTGCAGGTTCTGAAGGTGACCAAACCAGAGGGGCTCAATTTTTTTTTCTGGTGGGATCCTGGAGGATCCCTTTTGAGGGGGGAGGTGTTATGCCCCTCTGCAGTTTCTCTGGCCATTTTCTGATGGTGCAGCAATCTGCATGGTCTGATTGCTAATTGGGCTGCACCTGGGAGAGCAGGCATAAAGCCTGCTGGGAGAGGCCTGAGAGAGACCAACACTGGAGCTGCCACCAGCCTTATACTGGCTGGAGATTTGGGGAGGATGGCTCCTTTTTTTTTTTAATAAGTTTTTAGAAAATTCTCCTATGTGTTCAGTCTCCATTTTATGTTGTGGCCCAACGAGTCGGGTCGTAACAGCCACGCTTATGAAAGTAATGTGCCGTGTGCATGACTGAGGAGGAGGAGCTTGGACATCGGATTCAAAAACAGCTCTCTAGAAGAAATTATCCAGATATGGCTTTTAATTCACATGGTTTAAGTTATTAATATATTCAAATTTTTAATAACTTGATGGATGAAAAATGTTACTATTGTATCAATGGCTAAATGGAAAACACTACCTCAGAAAAGCATATTAGAGCATAATTGGGTTACGAATGATTCTACAAGTCTCATACTACTGTTTAACATCTTAAACGTTTTAAAAGCTAGTCTATTTGTTTAACCTAAAAAAAACACAAAGTATTAGGTTATTCAAAAATTAATAAATAGCCACAGTAGAACTTTGATTTTAATAAAAGCATGCATGTACCGTAGAAATATGTAGTGTTTCACTACATAGGCATATATTTTTGGCATGTCTGCCACAGTGGCTGAAAATATCCCTGGCACACCACATTCGGATATCCAGTCTCCCAAGTCCTGCTGTAGTGTTGTCAGATCAGAGGCCGTTTGGACTTGCAGGATCTAGAGAAAAAACAAAGACAAAACGTTATGTTTGTATTATTAAGATGAAATTTGTCTTGCTTAGTATTTTACTATAAACACATAAAAAAATTGATCACACACCCTCTTTGTATTTTTTTGGACATCTGAATCCGGCAGTACATTCGAGTCAAAATGTTCCAATGACGGCTCCTGGCCACACATCATCTGGAAAAGGCTTGGATCAAGGGCCTTTATACATGGACCGCCATGTGCAAAAGACCACGCTATCAGGTTTCCAGCTTTGTAGTACTTACGCTGGTCTAATGCAGCCTGGTCATAGGTGAGGAACAGCTGACCACTTTTTCCCTCCAAAATCCCAAGAGAAGACTGTGGCTGTGTTCGAAATGTTCACTCGTTCGCTCACTCACTCACTACATTTTGTTCCCTATATAGTCCCCTATATATGGGTTAGGGGACTGCACCGTGTTCGGCGTTTCGAACACCACTCAAAAGCAGCAGCGTCATCAATTCGCGCCGGACCACGAGCAACTTGTCGCATAATTAAAAAGACGGAAATCACGTACAACCCAGCTGGTGGTAACCATGACAACCAGTTTCTTGTTTGCATCGGCTGAAACAATGTTGTTAATGGTTTTTCTGCTAATGTATCTGAAATAAAACCAGTTATTTACCCATAGCTGTTTTGTTATCATGTTTTTCCCCAACACAAGCGCTGACTGTTGCCAGAACTTTCATCAAAGGTGGAGTTTGCCCGGCACGAGCGCATTACACTGCAAAAAGTCCAACTCTTACCAAGTATTGTTTTCTAATTTCTAGTCAAAAATATCTTATGATACTTGAAATAAGACAGAATTACCTAAGGTGTCATTTTTCAGTGAGATAAAAGAACTTGTTTTAAGAAAATGCATCTAACTTATCTTATCAAGTGAAACGGTCTTGAAAACATCTTGTTTTGAGTCAAATATCAGATAAACCAAGTATTTTTTGACTTGTCATGAAGTCTTTAAGCTGCTGTGTTATTTTGAAAAGACAAAACATCTTGTTTCAAGAAGTCGACTTACTTGATTTAAGAAATCAAATCTGCTTTATTGAAAACAGGGTAACAACATGCACAATTCACACTTTGATATTTCTTTCTACATAATGAATATTTTTCACTTCAGAAGCTCGAACCATGTCTACTTTATTTGAAAAAAATGAGAAGTTTCCCCATGCACATTCAGACTCCATTCATAAAGTTGGTTGTGCTTCACAAAAACCACATTTCAGAGCAGCTACATTTCATATGGAGCAACACGATGTCTTATGGGGTTTGACTAATTATATCAAAGTGAGGACATTCTGTTAACTTGCTTCTCCTGTTTATACCAGATGTTATTTTTAGATTGTCTAAAAATAGCAGCTGCTCCAAACTTTTAACCAATGTATATAATAAAAACATAGGTCCTCCTCATTAAGAATTCTGGAGTCTCACATAACACTCCTGTTTCTCATAACATGCTGTTTGTTTTGTGACAATTTCATGTTCAACTGGTTTCAACAGTTCTTTAATGGTCTGGTTCTGCAAATGGGTGAAAGTAGTTTGACTGAAAGGGTCAACAAACTGGTCAAATACCCACAATGCATCACTCTAGGTCCTCAGAATGTCTCTCTCATGTCCCTCTGTTGTTTTAGGTGGTCCAGTAATGCAGCCTCAGATTCCTGGACTCCACCCACTATTAGATTAACAGCTCACTGGGGAGGAACAACAAACAAACCAATAAACAAAAATATTACATTTTAGAATTCTTCTAAAAATATAGTCAACATACAAACTCACAATGACACACTAAAAAAAGAACCATCCATTTAAATCTACGTAGTTAGTGACATGCAATGATCTAAAGAAGTTATCTCTACCTAAACTAAATGAC